>OZ030005.1:153072052-153269552 GCA_964023405.1 Apodemus agrarius
AGGTCTGGCTAAGGTCACATGCCTGATGGTTTGTTTATTAATGGGGTTGTTGATGTTCCCGGGTTTTAGCACCATTGATGGGATTTAAAAGAGAGAAAGGGTGTTAGTGAGTATGGCACGGTGGCGTGGGGGGAAGGGGGTACCTAAGCGGGCCCATGCCTAGGCATCTCCTCCCCCTGAAGGACCACACATACACACCAACATGGTATAGAATAGAGTTTATTTAGAGAATAGGATGAGAGTCAATGGTATAGTAGAGAGAGAGAGAGAGAGAGAGAGAGAGAGAATAGAGAGAGAGTGGAGGCCGGCCATGACCACGTGGAGAGGGGGGAGGGGAGCCCAAGAGGGGCAGAGAGGTGAGAGGATGAGAAGGGAGAAGGGAAGAGAGGGGAAAAAGAGAGAGGAGGGGCAGGCAGCCCCTCTTATAGTGGGCCAGGCATGTGGGGCGGGGCATACCTGGCTATTGCCAGGTAACTGTGGGGTGGAGCTTGAACAGAGTACCAACAATGCCTATCCTAGATTATTGGGCAAGGGGCTCAGAACTCACAGATGTGCTAGATAGCTTCTGTTCACATTACTCTAAATGACAAGAAATGTGTGTAAGTAGTGAAAGAATTATAGCATGGGAGACAGAGCTAATGGGCACAAATCAATGTGAGAGGGAACAGAGGTCTTCGAGCCACTATTTTCCTAAACTCATGGAGAGAACATCTGAAAATACTTCAGCCCAGCATCCTTCTTTTAAGGCAATTCTCTTTTAGAAGGACCCTCAATTTAGTTTGGAAGGGGGTAGTCTTTGACCTTCTTCTAAACTAACCAATGAGTTCTGCTTCCTTGGCCAAACAAGCTTGTGCAGGCATGACTGTAGAACAAGTAGGGAATTCGGCAAAACTCCAGCATTAACTTTGAAGCCGTTAACAGGAAGGGCCAAGGCACAGGCCAAACTTGTGTCATCTGGAGGAACATTGCATGGGTGTCAGATAACTCATGATGGTGGACTTAGGAAAGTACAGAATCTGAAGGAAACTTATTAAATTCCTGACTTCTGTCAGGCCCAGTCTTCTAATCTCACAAGCCAGATATTTCCTACCTGACACACAATATTCAAGGTAGGGCTAAGTTTAGGCTTTGATTGTTGGCAAGTTGTTTTCCTTGGAAAGTGGTATACAGGCTGGTCTTGTGTGTCAACTTGACACACAAGCTAGAGTTATCAAAGAGAAAGGAACACTTCCCACTCCCCACCCCACCCCAGATGCCTTGAAGAAATGCCTCCATGAGATCCAGCTGTGGGGCATTTTCTCAATTAGTGATCAAGGGTGGGAGGGCCCATTGTGGATGGTGCCATCTCTGGGCTGGCATTTCTGGGTTCTATAAGAAAGCAAAGTGAGCAAGCCAGGGGAAGCAAGCCAGTAAGTAACATCCCTCCATGGCCTCTGCATCAGCTCCTGCTTCCTGACCTGCTTGATTTCCAGTCCTGACTTTTAGTGTTGAACATCAATATGGAAATGTAAACTGAATAAATCCTTTCCTCCCCAACTTGCTTCTTGGTCATGATGTTTGTTCAGGGATAGAAACCCTGACTAAGACAAGTGAGATCTGTTGAATCTTACAGGCAGAGAAAAAAGATGATTATAAGTAACTACACATTGATTTAAAGGAGAAGACATTATCAGAACTAATATATAATGACCTAAGTAAATTATATAAAAACCTCATTCCAGTCTTCGTATAATTCTCACCAACATTTTACCTAGAACTACACTTGCAAAATGACAGTGTCTAAAGCTTTGAGCTATTTTCTCCTAGTATATCACCTGTGAAATCCTGAGCCCATGGATCTTCCATTCATGAAACAAGTCCTTACTGCTGTCCCACTGTGTACAGGCTCCAGGAAAATTACACAGATACAACACAGTTCTATTTCTACAACTATTTCTATTACAATAGTGCAATCAAGGTTATACTACATGTATCCCATGCATAATGATTTTTGTTTAAAAACAAAGGGTCATGATAATTCACTTAGGACTTTTAGAGCGGAAAGAAATTATAGATAGCTAGAAAACAGAATTATGGGAATACCTGGAACCTGGACAAATGCATCCCATCCACTTTGACAGAGTCTAAGATCATGATAGCTTACCCAGCTGGGAGGAATGATGTGGGAAAGAGAGGGTGTAGGATCTGGGAAAAGGACACGAAATTCATAAAGATCACTGGTGAGAACGTGGTTGGAAAAATTAATATGGCTATAGCTATTACAGAAGGCCTTTGCTGTTAGACATAAGACTTGGAATTTGTCTCTGAACAATGGGATCAGTGGCATCTTACTGACACACATATGCAATGTTTATATTTCTGAACTTCAGCTGATTCAGTGGAGTTAGGATGCAGGACCATCTTCTTCCATTTCGGAACTTGAGATATTGATAGGGATATGTCTCAGGCAGTTGAGATAATGCATGTGGATTATAAAAAGGTAGTCAGAATTAGAGAGAGAAACCAGTTCCTCACACAGAGCTGGTAATTCCAGCTAAAATCTCTGACGTGGGGGAGGTGGCATGAAGAAGAAATGAGAAGACCAAGCCTGAGACTTTAGACGTTGCCTATGCTGTCATGTAGGAAGAGAGTAACGATACTAATTTACCATTGACATAAGGCCACATGGGACAGTGGAGAGCATGTGGCTAAAATCCAGGTGTAAAGAGTCTTAGGAGGAAGTGATTATGCAAAATTATACCAAGGATGGATGCTTCTCTCTTTCCTGCACTTAGCATTATGGAGTAAACCTTGAACATCATTTAGTGCTACCCCCATTTTACAGGTGAAAGAACAGAGGACTGTGAGGCCTTCCTTCATCTCACAGAGCTCGTCTGATGATGAACTAGAAAGAAGGTCTTGTTCCCTTGCCTTGATTTTGACTGATCTTGTCTCTTTGCTATTGTTCCTTCTGTTTATGAGGCTACTGGAATCAATGCGACAGTATTGAAAACTACCGAGTCTCCCCCCTCCAGAAAAGGTTTAATGATAATACTGATATAAATTCTAAGATCACCTCCTCTCTCAGTGGCAGCTCAAAGCACTATACGTATATCATTCTTCCTCAGAAGAGCTATTCACTACAGCAAGGTAACAAATACTTCTATTATTTTGCCATTAGAGAGAAACTGAGTCACTCTGAAGTAACTTGATTCATGCGATGACTTCAAAGCCTTTTGAAGGCAGGTGCAGTTTCCATGCCTTTGACAATGGAGATTATCTGGGCATCATGTAGATTTCTACCCTTGACAGGTTTTCCAATGAATGCCTCCCTGCCCTATCTCTGCAATTACTGAGTAACTCACAGAAGCTGTTTTCTTCTCTGTGTATGCATAATTAGTGGGGAATCTTCAGATTTTTATAGAATGTCAAATACCGAAAAGAACCTAGGGTGTTGTGCAAGAAAGGGACTTGAGTTAACTGTTATCAGGGAGTTCTTTCCCTTTTATGACCATCGGGAATGGGGAAAGGAGTGATTGCAGCATCTTTCCCATAGCTGCCTCCCTCCCTCCATGTTTCCCATAGCTGCTTCTATGCAATTCGCCAGAACGTTGTCAAAGCAGCCACTAATGGAATGAGTTTCATCTCCCCCCCACAGTGATTTGGGTTTTGGGTCGGTGTTCACTCATCCATGATGGTGTACGGAACAAAGAGGGGGAATGCTAAGTAAAGCAAGCGGTGGGGGTGGGGAGGGTGGTGTACAGGAGCTGCTGGCTATTAAATTGGGAAGGTAAATAGACTATGAGAGTTGCTGATCCCGAAGGGCCATATCCATTTCTCTTGGGTAAAATTTGCATGCATCAGTGTGTCGAAATGGGCCTCAGTGAGCTCAGGTTGGTGTAGCAATGTACCACAGGCTGTGTGGCTTGCAGAAATTTCTCACCATCCTGGAGCCTGCACGTCTGGGGTTGGAGTGAGGGACCTTTTTCTGGCATTGCAGATTGCCAAGCTTCTAATTGTGTCCTCACATAGTGAAAAGAGAGAGAGCCCTGAAGGCTCTCTAGGACTTCTTTGTAAGGGCAATAATCCCATCCACGAGGGTCCCACCCCCATGACCTAACTGCCTTTTGCAGGCTCCATTTTCTATTACAGCCACCTAAGGAGATAACATTTCAAAATACAAGTCTGAAGGCGTCGTGACATTAATACTAACAAGGAGTTTAGAAGAAAGTACATCTGCTGGCTTCCTATTGCATGTCAGGTATGGGGAATATTTACCGGGAAAAGTGTCAGAGCATTTTTCTTTCATAGTTTCCTTCTGAAGGTCTACATAACGTCCTGAGTGTCTGCTTATCCGGATAGCTAACTTGCGGAAGGCAGAGGGCAGCTCACAGAATGCAAGCCTGCAGTAAGAAACACACACTGAGCGTCGGTGGAGAGGTGGAGGCAGGAACACAAAGGCATCTCTGTCTCTCTGCAAGAACTTCCTCCTACCCAACACTGACTGGAAGCCCATAACAAAGGCAGGCCACCCCTTGGTGGCTGTATCGATTTCCTTTCTGACTGATTTCCTTTCTGACTCACAGGCTAGTCCTGCTGTTACACATACCCACAACACAGCCAAGGTGCTTCTCTATCCCATGCTATTAGGGAGGAGGGAAGGATGTACCTACCCCAGACTGGTCCTATCATCCTCTGTCCCATCTTTTGTGTCTGGAGTTCGTACTGCCTTTTGTCATTTCTGCCAGTGGAATTTTTTTTTTTTAACTCCCTTTGGCTACTCAGAGAGTGTACAGTATATTTGATGTCTGGGACATCAAACAAATGCTTGTGCTCACAGTGCAGAAATAATCCCAGACAAAAGACAACTGTGGCTATGCAGAGAATACCAAAGAGGACAGGGTCAGGAAATTACCAGGCAAGCCAAAGAAGAGGCTGTTCCACCGACTCAGTTCACCAGTGAGAACAGAGGGGGGCTTGCTGCCGACGCCCACTGCTGACAATGCTAGGAAAGGCTCCTCGGGCCTGAGCTAGACCGATGACCCTTCTTCCAGACCCAACTTGCAATAGTCTGGGAAATCTGCACATGGCGTGGCCAATTAATAGTGAGCTGAGCACGTACACCCCCAAGGAAGAGCCTGGCCCCACAGGACTATAAATAGACCAGACAAGGCTGTGATGTGAGCTTAGGAGGAGGGTCACAGCCCTCTCCCCTCCTCTTCTTGTGCTGTGGCTTCTCCAGAAGCCAGGGAGTAGACAGGAAGCTGGGGTATTTCCTCTTCAGCACCAGGTTCTCTCTTTCCTACTTGCTCTGATGGTCTGTCCCCCTCCTAGAGGCCTAAGAGTTAAGGGGTGAATTAATTGGAAAAGGGGGGAGGGAAAGTCAGGACCTGGGAACTGCAAATCAAAAGAGCCTGTCTCCCCAGAGGGCTCAGAGGGAACCCTGTTCACAATAGCAGTTCAAGTTCACCTTGTGTGAAGGGAAAGAGGTGTTTTAATGGCACTGTAGGAAGAGGGGAGGAGAGGGAAAGAGGGATAGAAAATCAAAAGAGAGAGAGGGAGAGAGGAGAGAGGCGCAAATCCAAATGTCGATGTGTAGACACAGTGAGGAGAGCCTGCTGGCTGACAGGGTGATTTATTGGATTCTTCCACTTAATCACTGCCGGCCTGTGGCCAAACGGATCTCCAGCAAAGCTGAAAGGCAGCCGAGGGAAACAGGCTCATAAGCATAAAGCCGCATAATGGTGTTCAATGAAGTGTGAGACTTTTAGTTCAGTCTCGCTGAGCCGGCCGCACCGCCGGAATGTCAAAGAGGGATTGTGGGTGGAAAAATTATGGATTTAAACTGCTAGCTGTAAATGAGGTCAATATGTCTGGTTCATAAACAGTCCGAGCCTATTCCAAGAATGCAGTGAGGGGGAAAATTAGCGTGAAGCCAACACTGTAGACAAACCTCATTGAGATATAATTGCAGCTATAAATACAAGCGAAAAGCTTACCGAGTGCAATAAAATACAGACACGCTTTTTTATTTCCCGTCTTCTTCCTTCTTTGAATCCATGCATTTGTTAAGGCTGCGCATCTCTAATGCGCCTTTCATCTCCCCCTCCCTCTCCTAGTGACACCCAGTGTTGCAATTAATTGAGTGTTCTTGATTTCTCATTCCATTTTATTCAGGCGAGATTGGAAAAAATCAAAGAGCACATCTAAAGCATTTTCTCCCCCTTTGCCTCTCTATTTGAATCAGGTTGAAATGTGCGTGTGAGGGAGAGAGAAAAAAAAAAAAAAGCAGTGCTTATTTTTTTCATGAAGAGGAAAGATCCAAGGAAAAAGGCTTTTTAAAGTAATACATCTGTGAGGTCATTTGAATCTCAGTTTAATGAAGGGAATCAAAGACATCTATAGAGTCTTAGGATGGGGATTCCTACGGGGGGGGTGTGGAGGGCACCTTATCTGGCCTCGTGAGACAGTGACTCAAAATTAATATATATATTTTCGCGTTCTCTTTTTTCTTTTCAAACTCCGGAGAATCTCATTACTTTGTTTTGCACTTGAGCTCAGGGGACAGAGGACAGACATTAGCAAACTTACTTTGCCTGGTTTAAAAGCCGATACAGTAATAAATTGAAGTCTAATAGCTCTGGTCAGGCTGTCTTTCCCCTAAACCAATTGATTTAAATGGCAGTAATTTGGCCAGCGAGGCTAGTCCTGTTTAAATTAAACCCATTAATATAATAGCTCAAGTCCTGAATGAAATCCATCTGCAGGGAAGGCTCCACCGGTCAGTAGTTTCATAACTGAGAGGGGATGTCCTGGAACGCCCACAGTCCAGCAAACAGGAATTACAGATCACAGGCGAGACCCTGGTGTGTGTGTGTGTGTGTGTGTGTGTGTGTGTGTGTGTGTGTTGGGGGATGGGAAGGGAGAGACAGTAAGAACACACACATTCAAGTGAGAAACTGCCCGGATGATTCCCAGGGAAATGACCTTGGTCATTAACAATGAGAGGTTAATTGTGTTAATAGCAGCAAGCAGAGCTCCTGTGGGGGAAGCCTGGAGCGTCCATCTCCCTCCCATCCCACTTCACAAAGGAGATGTTTTTCCTTTTTAATTGTTCTTATTAAGCATCATAGACCACCCCCCCCAAAAAAAAAGCATTCTTTTTACCTTTCAGTGTGGAACACGGCCCTTTGCCACAGAAGGTCTGCACGGGTGCAGATTTCATCAGTGGATAGCAAAATCATGTCTGTGCTGAGTACACACTCAGCTGAGTACACACTCAGCTGAGTACAGGCACGGTTCAGATGTGTGTGCTCTTTGCAAGTTTCTGTTAAGGTGCCCACCCCAGAGGGTTTGCTTTGAAAGTCAGGAATGCAGCCGGAGTTCTCATCTCAGAGTCTGAGTTAGTGTTTAAATCAGAGCAAACTGTCTGCCATCTGTTCGAAAGGGAGAGCGCTTCTTACACAGACCACGGAGAGCCTGGGGGGTGGGGTGGGGAGAGGCAAGCTGTGGACCCTTGAGGATTTCACTACTCATTCATACTTGACAGATGTTAGTGAAGTGATGTGGATGTCCACCAAAAAGATGATACTTTCCATTAGAACAGTAGGAGGTGGCACAGGTGTGACCACAAGACTGGGCCTGAGGATCTGGGGTACTGGAGGTTTGCAGACACCTTTTCCCATGCCTTCTGTTTATGTGGTTGTCGAACCCTCGGGCAGTCTTGGGCACCCTTTCCGAGTTTATTAAAAGCCTAAGCATTAGAAATGGAAATGCTGCTCTGCTCGTGGCGATTATTGGGGTCTATGAGAAGACACAGAAATGAGCTTGGTCTCTACAGCATGGGATAGATCTGGACAGCAGCAGCTCTAGCCATGGATAAGCTGTTAGGAGCATAAAGACAGCAGTTAGTATATGAGGAATTATATGACTCTATTATATGCATTATGTCACTGAACTTTTGTTCAGAACATAATCTTGAGAAAAGATTATATAGTTGCACCCAATGGTTAGTAGATACTTTTCATATTTTGGGCATTGTGATAGGGTTTTTTACACATGCTGTTTATTCCTCATGCACTCCTGTGGGTGGAGTATATAGTCTTATTTTTTATATCATAAAGGAAGAAACAAGTCTTATTTATAAAAGTTCTAATGTTCTTTGCTGACATGTCTCCTCTTCCCCCAAACTGACTCCAGATTGATTGGTTGATCTTTCTTTCTTTCTTTCTTTCTTTCTTTCTCTCTCTCTCTCTCTCTCTCTCTCTCTCTCTCTCTCTCTCTCTTTCTTTTCTTCCTTCATCCCTGCTCTCTTTTTTTCCATTTTGTATTATTATTATTGTTATCATCATCATCATCAGTAGTAGTAGTATTGTCATTATTTGTTGTTGCTGTTTTATTTTCCTGACAGGGTTTCTCTGTGTGTGTCCCTGGCTGTCTTGGAGCCCACTTTGTAGATCAAGTTGGCCTCCATCTCACAGAGTCACTTGCCTCTGCCTCCTGAGTGCTGGGATTAAAAGCTTGTATCACCACCACCTGGCCACTCCAGATTTCTTTACCTTTTTGTACTTAATTTAGACTAGGAGATCTAAATGCTGAAAATCTATTGCGTTAGTTCATTTTTTGTTAAATAATAAAATGCCCCGGGTAAGTTATTTTATAAAGAGAACAGGTAATCCAGGTGATGGTGGCATATGCATTTAATCCCAGCACTTGGGAGGCTAAGGCAGACAGATCTTCAAGTTTGAGGACAGCTGGTCTACTGAATGTATTCCAGGACAGTCAAGGCTACACAGAGAAACCGTATTTCAAAACCCCAAAATCCCAAAATAATACATACATACATACATACATACATGCATACATACATACATACATACATGGATGGATAGGAAAATCATAATCATGACAGGAAATAAGAAGTTATACATTGATTCAGAAGTCGAGTATGCTTCTCCAGTAAATCACCAGTTAGAGCTCATGGATCCAACCAGAATTACTTTATCTCTTTTGAGAGCATGCCCAGATAATCTGTGGATACCCTGAGTTCCCAACCTCTTAATGATCCTTATCTATAAGTAATTAAACACATTAAATAGAGGTGAATCCTGTTATAACAGATATATGACATATGAAATTAACTAATACAAATGTATCATGAGCTGAGCAATGGAGTTGACCCTCAAAGATTCTTCAGTATTTAGAATTTCCTTGATTTCATTATTAACTTTGAGATAAAAGAAATACTTTTACATTTTCAAAAGAAAGATGGTGTATAGGGGCTATTCACTTAATAGAGATTCAATTTCATTTGTGGCCAGTGCCACCTATTCCCTTACTGTCCTCAGAGATGAAGGGCTTCGATCTCATTTCTCTTGTCCAAGAGTGTTTATCCTTCTGAGTGTAATGGGGCCAGAAGAAAGGGACTGCTTAGGGGACACTGTATGGTTGTCATTGAGCCTTCCCATTGGTGAACTGGTATTGGCAGCATCCATTCCTGGGAGCACAGAGGAGACTGTAATCCCTGGAACCCTGAGTCTAGCTAGTCCTCAGTGAACTGCACAGGGTCAAGGCATCCTAATCAAAGGTGAGTTAAGATTAACAGCAAATCAAAAGGACCCAAACTCCAGCAAAATAGACTCAGTTTTCACATCATGAACTCTGGTCCTAAGTGTACAGCCTGGGGCTCCATGCATTGCTTCTTCTAGTTATTCAAGGAGTCTTAGAACACTTGAAGAAGGAACTGAGCCAAGGTCCTTGACTTCACACGGACAAAAAGTATGGCTGGCAGAGTAACTAACGAGAATGTAGAAATCTTAGGGTGGGGCAGGGGGAAGATCAAGACTTCATAACATTCAGGCCATACCTCTGCCCACCCCTGATTCTAGCATTCTGTGGTCCTTACAGCTGATATGTCAGCTATATAAAAATGCACTACTGAAACCATCTAGCTCAGATTGACTCTGGAATTTAGGCAACCCAGTTCCCACCTCAGCTATTTTACCATTCTGTATCTATCAAGGATTGATCCCTCTCTGAGAGAGAGACTAAAAGCATGCCAGAAATCTAGCCCACTGACATCTCAGTTGAGTCGAGCAGGTAGACAAAAATAAGCATTTTAACCTACATCCCATTGGTGATAAAATAGGAGGGACAAAATGTTCACAGTTACGGAGCTAAGGTACTTACTTTATAGGTTGGGCATGTTCATTATTAAACAAATATTTACACAGTGGCTACTGTGTTCCAGGGATCATCTTCGGCCATGGGTTGCTGGAGAAGGCCGGAGGATGAGGCAGTCACACACACATGCATTATGCAAGGGATAGCAATGCTGTGAAGAAACTGACTGAGGCACATTTCCATGCCGCTCATGCACAGGGACCACGATGCCCTTTCAGATGAGGTGGCATTTCTATGGATTGGAATGAACTCAGAAATTAGTATTTCAGAAGATGAATGAGTGAGCCCTCATCCCCACCCCAAGCATGTGATGCTTGTCTGCTTAAGGTTTCAAGTTGAGCTCATTAATCTAAGCCCTGCATTCTCTCAGTACTTAGCAGCATTTAGCAGTAAGAGGGAACAGCCTCTGGACATTCGTACAGAATCCCAGGTAAATGAGCAGATCTATGTGAGAAGCCAGGTAAAGAAAACCTTCCTCTTCCTACCCCTGAGTGTCTTGTGGGAAGGAGACATAATGGTGGAAATGAACTCCTATGTCCAGGGAATGATGGACTCTCAATAAGACAAGAAGGCCCTTTGTTCCTTCCTTCCTTCCTTCCTCTCTGAAGCCAGCTTACTATGAAACACTTACCTTTCTTTCGTAAGATTTTCTCACAGGTTTGCTATGGAAGGAGACAGTCTCAGGGTTCAAAGTCACACTGAACCTTCATTCACAGCCAGACCTTGGTCACTGCCATGATTTAAGCCATGCCATCCCTGTGTCAGAGAGGAATGTCATCCAAAGAGCTATGGAAGTCTAGAATATTTCACAAAGGTGTGAGCCAGTTCCCACTATCCTTGCAAAGAGCCACTGACTTTAGGAACCTCTGCCCTGCTCTATTTTTCCACTTACCAACCTCAAACACCACCAAAGCCAAAAAGCTGTCAAAGGAAGAATGCCTAGAAGGGTGGGAAGAGCAGATACAGGCTGGTCTTGAATTGACTTTCTTTTTCAAATGAAGAGAAGTATAGAAATATCTTTGTGCCCACTACTGAGACATTCCTTAAGTGTTTGCTATGCCTTACTTTAAATGTCAGACACCAGGGCTATAGTCGATACTGTAAATATTTGCTTACCAACTGAGATGGACCCACATAGGCCTGCCAATAAATGATTGCTTAAGACATGAGCTACCTACTACCCGGCAGGAGTCTTTTATTGTTACTTTTTATTGAGATGAGGACACTTACTGTGAACCTTGCAAGCTGAGCAAGGTTGTTTATTTACTCATTTATTTTATTGTTAAGGTGGGTTTTTATAAAACCTTTATTTTTTTTTTTTTAAAAGCATCTCACTGGGTAGTTCTAGCTGGTCTGAAGCTCTCCATATCTCCATGAAGTCTATGCTGGCCTGGAATTCTCAGAGATCCCCCTGCCTCTGACATCCTGAGTGCTGGGATTAAAGATGGGTGCCATCACTGGGGGCCTTTTTGACTTTTGACCCATTGGCTCAGGCAGGCCAGAGCTCCTGATACAACTGGTTCTGGAGTGCTAATGTTGTAGGCTTTTCTTTGGCATAGCCGGTTCTGAGCAGATTTTGTTTTTAACAGTAGCTTACTGTCATCTATGGGTACAATATCATCAGCTAAAGCAATAGAGCTTAGCCATCGTGAATGACTGAGACGTGCCCTCCTCATTCTTATATGCCCCGCCAACTCCACAACTCATCCTTTCTGCACTTCCTTGATGCTCTAGTATGGACTTGTTTAGTCTCCAGTGCAGCAGTGCCAGGAGGTAGGGATGACTGGGGCTATTTTGACCACAAGAACAAGCCTCCTAATGGATTAATGCAGCAGAGCAAAGGACTTGGTAGAGGCTGTTGCACTACTTCCCCCTCTGACCTCTGCAGATGAAGGAACCTCCCTCTAGAAGAAGAAGAACCAAGACTCTGTCTTGGAAACAGGGTACGGCCTTGGCAAATGATGTTCAGATCTTGGAATACTTAGCCTTTAAAACTTGATTTTCTAACATAATTTATCTAGAGTGTAGTATTCTGATATGACAGCCCAGACTCATAAATAGAACCACGCAGTGCTTTTTCCTTCTGTGATTGCTCATGCTTTGTGTCACGTCCTCTAGTGTCATTCATTCAGTCCATTATACAGGATTCTTTCAGAGGTTGCATGCTATCTCACTGTAGGCATGAGACATAAATACCTCGTCCTTCTCAGCCACTCTGTTCTCGTACTGGCAGGAACTAGCAAAGGTACTGGCTAAACTGTATTCACTACCTCTGAACTAATTTTTTTTCAGTGAACAACCCTAAGAAACTGCAACTGCAACTCCCCTTGCAGACCTAGCTTTGACGCCTCTTTCCTGTATCATTCTTCCTGGCAGAGAAATTGACCAGGAGAGGGAATTTACTGATTAGCAAGCCACTGCCAGAGCCTTTTTTTATACCCACTAAGATTCCTAAGCAACTGGCTGGTCTCCCTTTCCCCTTACCCATACCTCTACACATGCATATATATATTCTGATACATATATATGTATCAGAATGCTTTCATGAAACTCTCTTGGGTTTCTCTTCATTATTTTCCTTTCACCTATAGGCTGGTCTCCCCCCCAGCAGGCTGCTCTCTTACTAGCCTAATAAATACTCTTCATATATTTAGATGAGAATGGTATTTCCTTTTGAGAAGATTTTACAGTTATAAAAGCATCTCTATCTCTACCCATTTTCTTTAAATTAGCGCCCGCTATAGAGTCATTTGTGTTTTAAAACAACAAACTTTTTAGAGTACTTTCAGATTTTCTGTTCTGATTGCTATAAGAGAATCCTTTGAAGACAATTTAAAGAAAGCTCATTTTGTCTCACAGCTCATGGGTAGCTCCAGATTGTCACAGCTGCTTGCATTGTATCAACTGAAAGGAAGCAGACAGCAATGGGGGCTAGTGCTAAGATTGCTTTCCACTTTTTATGTAATATGGGACCTAAGCCCAGAGAAGGGTGCAACTACTATTAGGGTGCTTGCTCTCACCTCAGTTAACCTAGCCAGCAATATACAGAGATTTACCTAATCAAAATAATGCCTCACTACTGTGCCTTGAGGATTTTCTTCTGGTCATTGTAATTCCATATCCTGTCAAGTTGACCTTCAACACTACCCATCACCCCAAGGAACTGAGTAGGTTGTTCAAAGAAGAACCATACATCCCTTTCCTATCCCCCCATCTTGTGATCCTAGCTAGGTAGGTAGGTTGATTTTCTCTGTCAATTAAAGAATTAAAAGATAGGAAACAATTTAGGGAATTGTGGAAATAAAGCATTTATTGGCAAGCATATTAGATTTCGTGGACAGAGAATGGGGGCCCAGAGCTGGGTGACTTCTGACTCAAAAGGAGTATAGGGTTTTCTTTCCTGGTGACTCACTATTCACCTATTGGATCTAAGAAGTTGACACATCCTTTCTAAGTACATGGATTGGGAACCCTGCTGCTATCCATGAGCATGGAAATAGCTGTAATGGGTACATGGGTATGGAAGCAACTTGTAGGCTCATGTTAGGGTGAGCCTTCAACCTTCTCCCACTTTTGGTGTAGTAGGAAAAGAGAAACTCACTGCTGACTAGGGGCCTATGCAAATTCCCTTCCAATAATCTGCATCAATGTGCTGCAATGTTTATGATCAATGGGAAAATATTGATAAGCTATTATTAAAGCTCATAGTTTTAGGATTGCTTCAACCTTCGGATTAGGCATTGAGATTTAGCATGAGTCTGCAATGACAGATACAGTTTTACTGCTTGGTTAGGACCTCTACTCCTTCTAGTTATCCACACAGTCATCAACCCCCACACTCCAGATACCTGGTAATAACTTGGCTTTTTATGCTCCTCATAGTTTTGCCTTTTTCAGAATTTCACATATCTGGAACCATACAGTACATACCCTGTTTCATATCTACTTTGTAGTAGGCAACACATTCTAGTAAGTCTTCAATGGCTCCACTCTTTATCCCTGAACTGTATTTCATTGAATGTATGTACCAGTGCTTTTATTTCAACTTTTGTGTGTGTGCAGTTTTGTACTTTTTGTGGATCATAAACATTTACTTTAGTATGCAGGCTTGCATAAAGCCATTTTTCATGAAATGTATGGTGTGCTTTGAGCACTCTTCTCCCATCATCCTTCCTTTCTCACCCATCCTCTCTCTTAGTTGGTCATTTTTCTATGTAGTCTCCCTTATACTTTCATGTCTCCTGTTATGCCTGATTTTATAGATCATAAAGTCTCGGAGCCACAAGCAAGAGGAAGCTTGCACCATGGTTAAGACTCACATCATTTAACATGATCGTCTCCAATTGTATCTACTTTCCAAAAATGGCATAGCTTCATTCTTCTTCATGGGTTAACAAAATTACACTGCATAGATATGCCAGATTTTCTTTATTCATTCCTATGCTGATGGACATCTAAATAGTTTCCATAACTTCGCTATTGTGAGCAGAGATGCAATTAACATTGATATTCAGTATCTCTATGAAATGTGCACTTGGAGTCCTTTGGATAGTTATGTAGTCGGATCTCATGATATTTCTATTTTTTTAGTTTTGTGAGGATCCTCCATATGGATTTCTCTAGTGGCAAGATTCATTTACTTCCCAACAGCAGTGAACAAGTGTTTCCATTTGTATACATCCTCACCATAATTTGTTGTAGTTTGTTCTCTTAAGGACCGACATTCTGACTGGCATGAGATACTATAGCCATAAGCTTCTCATTTTCATTTCTCTGGTAGTCTTTTGATTACTTGTATGTTAACTTGAAACAAGCTAGTTATATGAAAAGAGGGAACCTCAATTGAGAAATTATTTCCATAAGATCCAGCTATAAGATACTTTCTTAATTAATGATTGAAAGGGGAGGGTCTGGCCCATGGTAGGTGTTGCTTTCTCTGGATGGTGGTCCTGAGTTTTATAAGAATGTAAGCTGAGCAATCTGTGGGGAACAAGCCAGTAAGCAGCACTCCTCCATGGCCTTTGCATCAATGGCTCCTGTCTCTAGGATCCTGCCCTATCTGAGATCCTGTCTGGACTTCCTTCAAGGATGAACTGCTGTAGAAGTATAAGCTGAATAAATCCTTTCTTCCTCAAGTTTCTTTGGTCATGGTGTTTCATCACAGCAATTATAAACCTGACTAAAACCATTAGTGATGGAGAACATCTTCTTGTATGAAGTTTAACTATCTTGGCCTAAATTTTTGAAGCTGTGTAGTTATTTCATTAGCCCATTAATTGTTTTGGTTATTTCTTCATGTGTCTGGGTTTAAGGGGGTGAGGTCCTGCTCAGGTGGCTGGGTAAGGCAGATGTGGGTAGTTGGACTGTGCATCTCCATGGAACTGCCAGATGGGCATCGGGCTTTGAGAAGCCACAGAACCCCACCCTGGAGTTGGGAAAGGACAGTCCTTGGGGTCGCCCAGGGAGCCAGCAAGGCAGAGATCAAGGGTGACAGGCTCTCAGTCTTAGATGCTACAGACACAGCTGGATGTCAAGGAAGAGCTTAGAACAGAGTGTGGGCCATTGGGGTTGGGCTCTAGCCTGGGGCTGAAGGGAAAGGGGTGAGCAGAAGGGAAAGGGACAGGGGATAGCACTGGCTGGGACCCATGGGGATGAGAGTGAGAGTGTCCTTGGCTTGGTCAGGCAGATGGCTTGAGTTGGTGGCAGCCATGGCTGGGAACACTGGGAGGCCTTCCTGCGGGAGATTAGATGCTGCTCTTTAGGGGAAGACCTGCCCCATTGTTCCAGCATGGAGGATCCAGAAGAGAATGGTTTTAGTGTTTATTGTAGAGAAGCAGAGAGGGAGAAGGTAGATAAATAAAGGCTGTTGCCTGGTAACCATGGGGCAGAGCAGACCTGGCTGTTACCAGGTGACTGTAGGGGTGGAGTCCAGACAATACAAGGGGCATGGGACATTGCCCCACGTGACTAATGGCCACAGAATTATGGAGTTGAGAGCCTCATGTCAGAAGCCTAGTGTCTGGGAACATGGCCAACAGGTTCATCCATTGTAGAATATCTACTGGGTCTCTGGAGGTTAAGTCTCACTCAACCAGAACATAGACTGCCTTTCATGGTCTCATAATGTGTTTACTTTTTTGGGGTTGTTGTGTATTCTGAGTATGAATTCTCTGTCAGGTATAAATCTAGCAAAGACTTTTCTTCATACTGAGAGATGACTCTTCATTCAGTTGACGGTGTCCTATATCATGGGGAAGTTTTGTAAATTTCATGAAATCTCATTGTCAGTGTTAGTAACTAGAGACCTATTCAGAAGGTCCTGGCCCATCAATATATTGAAACATTTCCCTCAATTTCTCTTTAACTGATTTTAGAGCTCCGGGTTTTATGTTAAGGTCTTTGATTTGTAATTGACTTTTGAAGAGGGGGAGAATAGGGATCTAAATTCATTATCTTATGGATGGATATCCAGTATGCCCAGCACCATTTGTTAAAGAGGCTTTTGTCCAAGTTATAGTTTTGACAGCCTTGTCAAAAAACAAGTGGCTTGAGCTGTGTGGGTTTACATCTGTGCCCTCTCCTCTGATTCATTGTTCTACATGTTTGCGTTTGGGTCGCTACATGCAGTTTTTATTACAATGGTTCTCTGGTACAACTTTGAAGGCACATGGTTATAGCTGCAGTATCATTCTCTTTACTCAGGATTGCTCTCAGCATTCAGGATCTTTTGTGATTCCATGTGAATTTCCATATTTTTTTTCTTTTTGTGTAGAATGACCATTAAAATGTTGATGGGGATGCATTGAAGCACACAGATTGCTTTTGGTACTCTATCCATTTTCTTGTTGATCCCTCCATCTCTTGTATGTTCTTCAGTTTCCTTCTTCATTGTTTCAAAGTTTCCACTTGAAGTATTTTAGCTCCTTGACTAAGTTTATTTCTAGGCATTTTATTTTGTTTTGAGGTAATTAATGAGATTGTTTCCATGATTTCTTTCTTAGTATGTTTGCTACTGATACGTAGGAAGGCCATTAGCAGTGCTGAGAGTGCTTATAAGTTCTAAAATTTTCTAGTGGAGTCTATAAGATCCCTTATAAGTAGGATGATAATATCTGCAGGTAAGCATCGACTTGTTTATTTCCTATTTGAATCCTCCTCCCCTCACCCCAATTCTCTGGCTAAGACTTCAAGGATGACATTGTATAGGAGTGAACAGCTTTGCCTTGTCCCTGACCTTAGTGAAAATGCTTTGAAATTTTCTGCATTTATTAAAAATGTTATATTGGCTATAATCCTGTCATGTATACAGCTTTTATATTTTGGTGATATGGTTCTTCTTTTTCTAGTTTCTTCAGGGACTTTATCATGAAAAGAATGCTGGACTTTCCTTAAGATTTTGCATCTGTTGAAATGATAATGTAATTAATTCCTGGATTCAATTTATGTGATGTAATTTGCATATCTTGAACCTTCCCTGAACACTGTAAGAAGTTAATCATCACAAGTAATCTTTTTGATATATTCTTGAATTCTGTTTGTATTTTATTGAATCTTTTTTATCTTTCTATGGCTTTGGTAACAGGGCAATGAAAACTTTACAAAGTGGCTCTGGCTATGCCCCTTCACTTTCTGTTTCATGTAACAGTTTGTTGAAATTGGTGTTAGTTTCTTCAAAGGTTGGGAAGAATTAAGCAGTAAATCCATCTGGGTCTTGACTTGTTTTAGTTGGGAGATTTTGTTGGTGTGGCTTGTCACAGATCTCTAGCAGATGTTTATCTCATTTAGAGTTAATTTTTGTATTCATCCATTTCTTTTATAATTTTCTAATTTGGGGTAATATAAGTTTTTAAGATATGTCTGCATGATTTTCTGAGTTTCTTGGTTTCTGTTGTTTCACTTTTCACAGCTAATTTTGTTAGTTTGAGTCTTTTCTTTCTTTTGATTAGTTTGGCTAAGGGTTTCCCAGTATTGTTTATGTTTTCAAAAAAACCAACTCTGCTTCATTGGTTCTTTGTTTTCTTTTAAATTTCCATTTTATTACTTTCTGCTCTGATATAAGAATATCTTTATTATATTTACCTGTTTGCTTTCTGTGTATGGATGCCATCATGAACATGAAGAAATCAGAGAATAACTTGTGGGACTTGGATCTCTCCTACTACTATATGATCCCAGGAATCAAATGCAGGTAGGAAGACTTGGTGGGGAATACTTTACCTGCTGAGCCATCTTACCAGGCTTCTGTGCTGATCTTTATCTGTGCCTTTTCTTTTCCTGATTTTGGATTTGGCTCATCCTTTTTCCCCCTTATCCCTAAGATGCATCGATTAGTTATTTATTTGGATCATTTTGATTTTAATGTAGGCATTTAAAATTATGAACTGCCCTCTTATGACTATTTTTGGCATCTTAGTTATGATCTCTTTTACTGTGAAGGGGCACCATGACCATGACAACTCTTATAAAGAAAACATGTAATTGGGGCTGACTTACAATTCAGAAGTTTAATCTGTTGTCATCCTCATAGGAAACACAGGCAGGCAGACACAATGCCAGAGAGGTAGCTGAGAGTTCAACATCTGAATCCCCAGGCAGCAGGAAGAGAAGGTCACTAGGCCTGGATTGAGCATTTTAAACTTCAAAGTCTGCCCCCAGTGACATACTTCCTCCAACAAGGCAACACCTACTCTAACAAGGCTATCCCTCCTAATAGGGCTACCCCCCATATCCAAGCCTTCAAGCACATGAGTCTGTGGGGTGGGGTATTCCTATTCAAACCACCCACATGGGAACCCATAGGTTTTGAAATGTGTTTTTATTTTCAGTTAGTGCTAGGATTTTTTTCAAGGACCTATCCATCATTCAGTAGTGTGCTGTTTATTCTCCATGAATTGGTTTATGCTTTAAGGTTTCTTTTACTGATCCTTTCTAGTCTTATTCCATTATAATCAGGAAAGAATTATTTCACAATAATTTATTTTAATTTTCCTGTGTATTTTTTCTTTAGTCCTAATATGTGATCTATTTTAGAGCAGGTTTCACAGGCTGCTGAGACAAATGCGTATTCTACGGTATTAGGTTGGAATATTCTATACATGTTTGTTAGGTCCATTTGATCAATTATGTCATTTAACTTACATTTCTCTGTTTAATTTCTGTCATGATGACTATATAGGTTAGTTTTTTATCAAATTGACCCAAACCAGAGTCACGTGGGATAAAGGAACCTCAGTTGAGGAATTGCTTCCATCAGACTAGCCTGTAGGGATGTCTGTGGGGGAATTTGAAGTGAGAAGATGCCACTCATTATGGGTGATACCACCAGTAGGAAGGTACTGATTTGTTTAAGAAGGAAAGCTGAGCATGACATGGAGAGAAAGTCAGTAATCAGCTTTCCTCTGTGATTTCTGCTTCAGTAATTGCCTCCAGGTCTGTGTGTAAGTTCCTTCCCTGAGTTCTCTCAATGATAACTGATAAATGGAAGACGAAACAATCCCCTTGATTCTCAAGTTGCTTTTAGTCACTGTTTTACCATGATGGCAGAAGGGCAAACTAGAACAATGGCATATCTATTTATTAGTGGAGAGTTGAACATTAAAATTATCCACTATTTCTGTAGTGTTGGGATTAATCTGTCTCCTTAGATCAATAGTATTTGTTTTATAAAAATCAGATGTACTAGTGTTCTGTGCACATGTGTTTAGAATAGTAAATTTTTTTCTTGATGAATTGTCCACTTCCTCTCTCTCTCTCTCTCTCTCTCTCTCTCTCTCTCTCTCTCTTTCTCTCTCTCCAGGTGAACAAAGCAGTGTTTGGACTCATAAGTCCTAGCCAACCATTTCTCTTGCCCATTTATGTCACAGTTTGGGATGGACGGTGTCCCTCCTGGTATAGGTGGAGGCTTTCTTAGATGCTGACCTTACCCACAATTCAGTCAGTCTAGTACAATCAGACACACTCAGTTTAGAAACACATCTAAAGCTATAACTACCTATAAGGTTGAAAGGCTTTAGGTGAAAGGGCAATAACATTTTTTTTGTATAAAAATGTTATTTGTATATGCTATTAATATACTAATGTTGTTTGTATATTTTATATAAGCTATTTGTGATCAAGGGGGTTTCATAGGTGATGGTCAGAGCTTGCTGAGACTGATTTTGTTATTTTTTTTCCAAAACCCTGTCATTCCTCTTGATTCATCAGCTTGACTATGTCATACCTAGACGCTTGTCCTATTATTTACCTTACTCCATGTTCTGAACCTTGCCATTTTACCTCTAAAGTACATTATTAATCCTCACATTTGTTTTTACTTTAACTCCTCTCCTAAAGGACCTGGTACTTAACTCATCAGGACAGGACACATCAACTGCTCTATCTACTTATGGTTGAACGGACGGATCAGCTAGATGGGTTCCTCCCTGGAGCTGATACTGTGAAAAGCAGACTTTAACTTATCCAGGACTCCTTCCTCTTCTTTAATACTCTTGCTTTTCAGACATTACAACAGCAACACGTTTGTTTTTTAGTTCGCTTTACTTGGAATGCCATTTTTATCCTTTTACCTTAAAGCTGTGTCTTCCCTACTCTAGTATGGCTTGCTGTCTCCTCTAACACAATGCGTTTGTTTATCTATGTCTTCAGTTCACAGCATTCCTTTAAGTATATTACCTACTCTGGTTAAGTGGTCTTGAATTCCTTCAGCTTATTTTCATCATGGGATGACACATAGTTTTGCTGGGTGTGTGTTCTAGGATGGTCATTGTCTTGCAGTTCCTGGTATCCACTGTTTCATTGTCCCCTGGCTTTTAGGGTTTCTGTTAAGCAATGCACTATAATTCTGACAAGCTTTTTAAATCTGTGACTTTTCTCTTCTCTACTGACCTTTTGGTATCATTTCTTTTTTCTGATGTTTTACCTCTGACATGACCTGAACAGGTTAATTCTGGTCTTGTCTATTTGGCTTAAATATGCCTGCTATATCTGGGTGGTCATCTCTCTAGATTTAGGGAGTTTCTCCTTTGGTTCTATTGGATGCTGTGTTTATGCTGTTAGCCTGAAACTTTCATTTATTCCTGTTAATCCTAAACTTGGTCTTCCAGTAGTCTCCCATGAAACTTGCATGCTGTGTTAATATTTTTATTATTTTATTTTTATAGATACTTGAATATTTTAATTCACTTGTCCCATGTCCCATTCCCTATATTCCTTCTTACTTCATTCTATTGGCAAAGCTTTCCATGAAAATTCTTCATCATCATAATCATCATCATCATCATCATCTTATTTTCATTTCTAAATTTTTATTTTTCAGTATTTCTTTTTATTGAATTCTTAATTTATATCCAACACTTTCTTAGTTTGTTCAGTTGCTAATTTGTATTCTGTTTGAATTTATTTAACAGTTTATTTGTATCCTCTTTGATTGCATTAAACATTCTTATAATTGTTCTTTTAAGCTCCTTGTATGGTGAGTTCATCTAATTCATCCTTATTGGAAACTTGGAGTTTTTAAGGGGTATGCCATACAGTCTGGAGTTGAAATGCTGTTTATATTATTATTTTAAGACATACACCTGAGTAATCTTCACGGACTGAATTAAAAAAAATCAGCTGTATTCTTTCAATTAAAGTATTTGAAAACTTCAAATGGGATTAGCTTGTGGTAAAATTAAGTGATATACAGTATTTAAACCTCAGTTTACATGCTCAGGACATCTGGTAAAATCCTGTATCTCTCGCAGAGTAGAATATTAACTGGGGAAGCAACCACAGCTGCTGGATAGGCCATTGTACAAATGCTATGCTAGCCAGTTAAAAACAGTGATCTCTTTAACTTCAGAGGTTATTGGAGGATCAACAAGCAAGGATGGTATGGTGCTTTCTTAGTTACTTATTATTGCTATGATGAAACATCATGACAGTGGTAAATTATAAAAGAAGTTTAATTTGGGAATATGACAGCAGGCAAGCAGGCAGACAAGGTGCTGGAGCAGTAGCTTCAAATTTACATCTTTATCAGGCTGGAGAGATGACTCAGAGGTTAAGAGCACTGAGTGCTCTTCCAAAGGTCCTGAGTTCAAATTCCAACAACCACATGGTAGTTCATGACCATCCATAAGGAGATCTGACTCCGTCTACTTGAGTGTCTGAAGGCAGCTACAGTGTACTTACATATAATAAATAAATAAATCTTTTAAAAATTACATCTTTTTCAACAAGTAGGAAACAGAAAGGTAACTTGGAATGGTGTGAGCTTTTGAAACCACAAGCTGGCCCTAGCAACACACCTCTTCCAATAAGGCCACACCTCCTAATCCTTCCCAAATAGGTCCATCAATCTGAGAATGAAATATTCAAACAAATGAGCCTGTGGGGCATTCTCATTCAAGCTGCTGTAGGTGATAAATAAAATGTTAACTACGAAGATTAGAGATGGAAAGAATGGAGCCAAAGGGTAGGGATAGATCAAATGTGAAAAAAACTTCAAGTAGGAAGAAAAAAAACAAGGAATTATTAAGTTCTACAGGGTTTAGAGATTATTAAAGTTTTAGAAGGAAAGAATTCAAAACCGATCCCTTCAAGTAAGAAATCCTGAGTAACATGCTATTTTTTCAAAAATACAATGTTCTTTAATTACATTTCATCTTTTAAACTTTATTTTAATTCTGTTTTCTTTTTTAAAATTTTTTATTGGATATATTCTATATTTACATTTCATTTCCCTTTTTCTGGTTCCCCATCCCCCAAAGGTCCCACATGCCCTTTTCTCTCTCCCTGTTCCCCCATTCACCCCTTCCCACTTCCCTGTTCTGGTATTATGCTACACTGATGTTTTGATCCTTTCTAGCACCAGTGTCCACTCGTTCCTTCTTGTCAGATATCATTTGACATGTGGACTGTGTCTTTGGTGTCCCAAGAGTCTAGGCAAATATCCACTTATCAGTGACTGCATACCATGGGAATTCTTTTGAGACTGGGTTACCTCACTTAGTATAATATTCTCCAGCTCTATCCATTTCTCTAAGAATTTCATGAATTCATTGTTTCTAATGGCTGAATAGTACTCCATTGTGTATATATGGAGTACTATTTTTTGTATCCATTCCTACGTTGAGGGACATCTGGGTTCTTTCCAGCTTCTGGCTATTATAAATAAGGCTGCTGTGAACATAGTGGAGCATGTATCCTTATTGCATCATGGGGAATCTTCTGGGTATATGCCCAGGAGTGGTATGGCTGGGTCCTCTGGATGTATTGTGTCAAGTTTTCTGAGGAACCGCCAGACTGATTTCCAGAGTGGTTGTACCAGCTTGCAGTCCCAACACCAGATGTCTCCTGAGTTTTTAATCTTAGCCATTCTGACTGATGTGAGGTGAAATCTCAGGGTTGTTTTGATTTGCATTTCTCTGATGACTAATGATGTTGAACATTTTTTAAGGTGTTTCTCAGCCATCTGAATTTCTTCAGGTGAAAAGTCTTTGTTTAGCTCTGTACCCCATTTTTGGATAGGGTTATTTGGTTTTCTGTGGTCTAACTTCTTGAGTTCTTTGTATACATTGGATATTAGCCCTCTGTCGGATGTGGGGTTGGTGAAGATCTTTTCCCAATTTGTTGGTTGCCGATTTGTCCTTTTGACAGAGTCTTTGCCTTACAGAAACTTTGTAATTTTATGAGGTCCTATTTGTCTATTTTTGATCTTAGAGCATAAGTGATTGGTGTTCTGTTCAGGAATTTTCCCCCTGTGCCCATGTCCTCAAGGGTCTTCCCCAGTTTCTTTTCTATTAGTTTCAGTGTGTCTTGTTTTATGTGGAGGTCCTTGATCCACTTGGAGTTGAGCTTAGTGCAAGGAGATAAGAGTGGATCAATTCTCATTCTTCTGCATGTTGACCTCCAGTTGAGCCAGCACCATTTGTTGAAAAGGCTATCTTTTGTCCACTGGATGTTTTCAGCTCCTGTGTCGAAGATCAATTGGCCATAGATGTGTGGGTTCAATTCTGGGTCTTCAATCCTATTCCATTGATCCACCTCCCTGTCACTGTACCAATACAATGCAGTTTTTAACACTACTGCTCTGTAGTATTGCTTGAGGTCCGGGATATTGATTCCCCCAGAAGTTCCTTTACTTTTGATGATAGTTTTAGCTATCCTGGGTTTTTTGTTATTCCAGATGAATTTGAGAATTGCTCTTTCTAACTCTATGAAGAACTGAGTTGGGATTTTGATGGGGATTGCATTGAATCTGTATATTGCTTTTGGCAAGATTGCCATTTTAACTATATTAATCCTACCAACCCATGAGCATGGAAGATTTTTCCATTTTCTGAGGTCTTCTTCCATTTCCTTCTTCAGAGACCCGAAGTTTTTGTCATATAAATCTTTCACTTGTTTGGTTAGAGTCACACCAAGATCCTTTATATTGTTTGTGGCTATCGTGAAGGGTGTCATTTCCCTAATTTCTTTCTCGGCCTGCTTATCCTTTGCATATAGGAAGACTACTGATTTGCTTGAGTTGATTTTATAACCAGCCACTTTGCTGAAGTTGTTTATCAGCTGTAGGAGTTCTCTGGTGGAGTTTTTTGGGTCACTTAAGTATACTATCATATCATCTGTGAATAGTGATAGTTTGACTTCTTCCTTTCCAATTTGTATCCCTTTGACTTCCTTATGTTGTTGAATTGCTCTAGCTAGTACCTCAAGTACTATATTGATGAGAGATGGTGAGAGGGGGCAGCCTTGTCTAGTCCCTGATTTTAGAGGGATTGCTTCAAGTTTCTCTCCATTTACTTTGATGTTGGCTATTGGTCTGCTGTAAATTGCTTTTACTATGTTTAGGTATGGGCCTTGAATTCCTGCTCTTTCCAAGACTTTTAGCATGAAAGGATGCTGAATTTTGTCAAATGCTTTTTCAGCATCCAATGAGATGACCATGTAATTTTTTTCTTTGAGTTTTTTTATGTAGTGGATTACAATGATGGATTTCCATATATTGAACCATCCCTGCATCCCTGGGATGAAGCCAACTTGATCATGGTGAATGATCGTTTTGATGTGTTCTTGGATTCGATTGGCAAGAATTTTATTGAGTATTTTTGCATCGATATTCATAAGGGAGATTGGTCTGAAGTTCTCTTTCTTAGTTGGGTCTTTGTGTGGTTTTGGTATCAGAGTAATTATGGCTTTGTAGAATGAGTTGGGTAGTGTTCCTTCTGTTTCTATTTTGTGGAATAGTTTGAAGAGTATTGGTATTAGGTCTTCTTTGAAGGTCTGATAGAATTCCGCACTAAAACTATCTGGTCCTGTGCTGTTTTTGGTTGGAAGACTTTCTATGACCTCTTGTATTTCTTTCGTGGTTATGGGACTGTTTAGGTGATCTATTTGATCCTGATTTAATTTTGGTATTTGGTATCTGTACTGGCTAGTTTGGTGTGTCAACTTGACACAGGCTGGAGTTATCATAGGAAAAGGAGCTTCACTTGGGGAAGTGCCTCTATGAGATCCAGCTGTGGGGCATTTTCTCAATTAGTGATCAAGTGAAGGAGGGCCCCTTTTGGGTGGTGCCATCTCTGGGCTGGTATTCTTGGGTTCTATAAGAGAGCAGGCTGAGCAAGCCAGGGGAAGCAAGCCAGTAAGTAACATCCCTCCATTGCCTCTGCATCAGCTCCTGCTTCCTGACCTGCTTGAGTTCCAGTCCTGACTTCCTTTGGTAATGAACAGCTGTGTGGAAGTGTAAGCTCAATAAACCCTTTCCTCCCCAACTTGCTTCTTGGTCATGATGCTTGTGCAGAAATAGAAAGCCTGACTAAGACAGTATCTGTCTAGGGAATTGTCCATTTCCTCCTGGTTCTCCAGTTGTGTTGAGTATAGACTTTTGTAGTAGGATCTGATGATTTTTTGGATTTCCTCCATTTCTGTTGTTATATCTCCCTTTTCATTTCTAATTTTGTTGATTTGAATACTGTCTCTGTGCCCTTTGGTAAGTCTGGCTAGGGGTTTATCTATCTTTTGATTTTCTCAAAGAACCAGCTCCTGGTTTTGTTGATTCTTTGTATGGTTCTTTTTGTTTCAACTTGATTGATTTCAGCCCTGAGTTTGATGATTTCCTGTCTTCTACTCCTCCTGGGTGAAAGAGCTTCTTTTTGTTCCAGAGCTTTCAGGTGTGTCGTTAAGTTGCTAGTATATGCTCTCTCTTGTTTCTTTTTGGAGGCACTCAGGGCTATGAATTTTCCTCTTGGCACTGCTTTCTTTGAGTCCCATAGATTTGGGTATGTTGTGCCTTCATTTTCATTAAATTCTAAAATGTCTTTGATTTCTTTCTTTATTTCTTCCTTGACTAAGGTATCATTGAGCAGAATATTGTTCAGTC
The DNA here is from genome assembly GCA_964023405.1 of Apodemus agrarius. Lineage (NCBI taxonomy): Eukaryota > Metazoa > Chordata > Mammalia > Rodentia > Muridae > Apodemus > Apodemus agrarius. Next base: position 153,098,580 of record OZ030005.1, read on the forward strand.
TCCATGTATATGAGGATTTTCTGTTTTTGTTGCTATTGAAGAACACTCTTACTCCATGGTGATCTGATAGGAGGCATCGAATTAGTCCGATCTTTTTATATTTGTTGAGTTCTGTCTTGTGGCCAATTATATGGTCAATTTTGGAGAAGGTACCATGAGGTGCTGAGAAAAAGGTAGTCTTTTGCTTTAGGATGAAAGGTTCTATATATATTTGTTAGAACCAATTTGTCCAAAGTTTCAATGAGTTCCCTGTGTCCCTGTTTAGTTTCTGTTTTCCTGATCAGTTCATTGAGGATAGTGGAGTGTTGAGGTCATCCGCAGTTATTGTGTTAGGTGCAATGTGTGCTTTGAGCTTTAGTAGTTTCTTTTATGAATGAGGGTGCCCTTGCATTTGGAGCATAGATGTTTAGAATTGTGAGTTCTTCTTGGTGGATTTTTCCTTTGACCAGCAAGAAGTGACTTTCTCTGTCTCTTTTGATGACTTTAGGTTGAAAGTCAGTTTTATCTGATATTAGTATGGCTATTCCAGCTCGCTTCCTGCGACTATTTGCTTGCAAAATTGTCTTCCAGCCTTTTACACTAAGGTAGTGTTTGTCTTTGACCCTGAGTTGTGTTTCCTGTATGAGGCAAAATGTAGGGTCCTGCTTCCATATCCAGTCTGTTAGTCTATGCCTTTTTATTGGGGAATTGAGCCCATTGATATTAGGAGATATTAAGGAATAGTGATTATTTCTTTCTGTCATTTTTGATGTTATTTTTGCTTTTGAGTGGTTATCTTTTGAGTTTGATGGAAGAAGGTTACTATCTTGCTTTTTCTAGGGTGCAGTTTCCTTCCTTGTATTGGAGTTTTTTTCCTATTATCCTTTGTAGAGCTTGGTTAGTGGAAAGATATTGTGTAAATTTGGTCTTGTCATGGAATATTTTGATTTCTCCATCTATGTTGATTGAGAGTTTTGCTGGGTATAGTAGTCTTGGCTGACAATTGTGTTCTTTTAGAGCCTGCATGAGATTTGCCCAGGATCTTCTAGCTTTCATGGTCTCTGGAGAGAAGTCTGGTATGGTTCTGATAGGTCTTCCTTTATATGTTTCTTGGCCTTTTTTTCTTACTGCCTTTAATATTCTTTCTTTGTTTAGTACATTTGGGGCTTTGATTATTATGTGACAGGAGGCATTTCTGTTCTGGTTCAGTCTGTTTGGAGTACTATAAGCTTCTTGTATATTTATGGGCATCTCTCTCTTTAAGTTAGGGTAGTTTTCTTCCATAATTTTGTTGAAGATATTTGCTGGCCCTTTAAATCTTCACTCTCATATATCCCTATAATCCTTAGGTTTGGTCTTCTCATTGTGTCCTGGATTTCCTGGATGTTTTGGGTTACAAGTTTTTTGCATTTTGTATTTTCTTTGACTGTGGAGTCAATGGTTGCTATGGTATCTTCAGCATCTGAGATTCTTACCTCTATCTCTTTTATTCTGTTGTTGACATTTGCATCTACGACCCCTGATTTCTTTCCAAGGTTTTCTATCTCCAAAGTTGTCTCCCTTTGTGATTTCTTAGTTGTTTCTACCTCTGTGTTCAGATCTTGGATGGTTTTGCTCAGTTCCTTCACTTGTTTGTGTTTTCTTGCAATTCTTTAAGAGATTTTTGTGTTTCCTCTTTCATGACATCTGCCTGTTGACTCAATTTCTCCTGCATTTCTTTAAAGGATTTTCTCATTTCCTCCTTATTGGCTTGTGTCTGTTGATCCATATTCTCCTGGAATTCTTTAAGTGATTTTTGTGTTTGCATTGTAAGGGCTTCTACCCTATTCATGTTCCCCTGAATTTCTTTAAGAGATTTGTTTATGTCTTTTTTGTGTTCCTCTAGCAGTATCATGACCAGTGCTTTTAAATACAACTCTTGTTTTTCTAGTGTGTTGGGGTATCCAGGATTTACTGTGGTTGGCGAACTGGGTTCAGATGCTGCCATATTGCCTTGATTTCTGTTAGTAATGTTCCTACGTTTGCCTTTTGCCATCTGTTTATCTCTGGAGTTAGTTGGTCTTATTGTTACTGGTTGGAGTTTGAAGCTTCTGTGAGCCTGGCCTTCGATGCTGCTGTCGTAGAGGGCATCCGTGTTCCCAAGGTGGAGACTGGGAGGTTTCTGCAACTGGGCTCTGAATTATCTCCTCAGCTCTGCTGGGCCGGACCCAAGTCTTCCCCTGGCTTGTTGCTGGACCTGTAATTGGCCTCCCACGGTCTCCTCCTGGCCTGTCTAGTTGCCAGCTTTTAAGAATCAGATCTTTTTTTTCCCCACAGATCTGGGTTCGTCTGTTAGATCTTTATGATGACCTGGGCTCCTCTGTTGGTTCTCTATGGTCACCTGTTCAGGCCACCAGCTCCAAGATGTTGGCGGGTCTCAGGGCTCTGTCTAACCACGGGATTCCCTGCAGGACCAGAGGTTCCCTGGTTGGACTGCTGGAACCTAGATTGTGGTGCTCTCAGTCCACAGGGCTCTGTCTGGTTAGCAGTCTGTGGTATCCTGAGGCAAGATGTCGGCCTCTGGCTGTACTCCAGGCACAGACCCACGAGCAGGTTGTTGCCCATGCTGGTCGGTGTAGAGACCGCCCACCAAACTGATCTGCCTCTGGGTGCAGGCAAGAGCCTGACAGGGTAGTCAATGCTAGGCTAGGTCTCTGTCCATGCACCTGATCCCAGCAGCCAGCAGTCCACAGTGACCCGAGGCAAGATGGCAGCCTCGCTGCAAGCCCAGCTAGCTGACCCACAGTGGTCGGCAATAGCTGCTGAACTGTAGGGGCACAGACCTCCCGCCAAGCTCCTCTGGCTCTGTGCGCAGGCAAGAGCCTGACAGGGTAGTCTATGCTAGACTAGGTCTCTGTCCAGGCACCTGACCCCAGTAGCCAGTAGTCCGCAGTGACCCAAGCCAAGATGGCGGCCTCGCTGAAAGCTTGGTGAGCCAGTCTCCAGTGACCCAGGGCAAGATGGCCTTTAATTCTGTTTTCATTTTTGATATTTGTATTTAAGAAGTAAAAAACAGAGGAGACGGGAAGTAGAGAATGATATATTCTGTGGATAGAAAGAAAAGTAGAGCATACTCATTAGTTGACTGAGAGGGAAGCATACAGCACAATCATATTTTTCCCGAAGCAAGACTGCTACCAGATATTTCTCCAAGAACTGCCTTCTCTATGATGTTGGGTGCAGCACACACACTGCCCTGATTGTGGAGGTGACATTTACAATTCTACTTTAAGACTATTAAACCAGATCTGGGTATGCATTGGTCCAGTGGCATTATACTAATTCCCTTTGGGGTTGAGTTTCTGAGACAACTGTGCTGAGGTGAGACCTGTACTTCTCTGTTGTCTCCTTCATGCTCTCTTGGGTCCAGCAGTGCTCTGTGCAGAACAGAGGGAACCTGTACTGCATTTTCTCACTGACCTCAGCAGCAGCTGTGGAGGAACATCTGCCTCAGCCTCCAAGTGCTGGACTTCTGTGCCTTTCGTCATGCCCAAGGATGAGAATAGGATACCTGGTTCTGCTGATTCCAGGCTCTGCTGTAGTTTCTCACTCGTGGTACAGGAGAGAAAGGAAGATGGGATGTCTTCTGGCTGTTAATAATATAGCTTTCTGAAGGATCCAGCCACACTGCATAGAATTCTCCTTTAACCTGAGTTGCTCTCTGCCCGTGGTTCCTTGAACACTGCTGTAGTTCTTCCCTCTGGCTGTTTTTGGATGCCAGTGTGTGTAGGGACATGTGAATGAGTATCCTACTGACCTCAGCTAGACCCTGTGTTGTATATGTCTTCACCTCTTGGGTGACACTGTCAGTTATTGATCCAGTCTATGGTAACCCAGCTGACTATTTCTACAACACCACTTCCTTCTGATTTCTACTGATGTCTCTGAAGTCACTTGCTGCCTTGGGCACCAGTTTCTGGTTCATGACCACTCCTCCCTGCATCCTTAGGGAGTTATTACCTGGATTGACACATTCAATAACAGTTATTTTCTCTGGACCATGCATTTTTAGGGGCCATCCATGTTGTTAGCTATATAGTTAATGTGCCATAGTAAGTGTTACTGTGGTATCCTTCATATGCCCTTTTTGTATTTTCTGATATTGCACCCCTTCTTCCGGGCATGAACCTGCGTGACTCTAGGCATCTGTCACTTTGTGTCAGTTGCCATGATCATCTTCCCAATTCTTTATGGCTCTTTTTTGAGATTGCAAATTTTGTAAAACATTCTCTGGAGAAAAAATGTATATGTGTGCACTGATGCTTTGATTAGATTGTACCAAATTGTTCTCCAGAGAATAGTTCACTCACCCTGCAGTTAGCTACATATGGAAAATGTCAAGATACATTTCACAGATTTTTGTATTAGATAATTCTAGGGGTTGTACAATTGTGGGAAGTATAAAAGAATCTCTTTTCTCTTAATTTTCTGATGACTCCTGTGTTGGAGCTTTCTGTAAGTTGCATGTGTTTATCTTCCTTTACTATCTTTCTGTCTTCTCTCTAGAAATTACCTTTGTGGCAATTATATGAGTCTGTGATCCCAGGAATATCTGCCTTCCTGCAAAAAGTTGCCAGCTTCCTGGATTTCCTTCCATTACACCACAGGAAGCAAATCCTTTCATATTTTCCGATCCCTGGTTGGTCCATGGAATAAATTCTTACTGCACACTGGTGCAGGGTTTCAGACTTTGCAGCATCAGTTTTTTTTTATAAGAGTGTAACATAGTAGTGGGGGGAATGTGTATTTAATTCTGAATAATTAGAAATAACACGGTTAGCATGACCTTCAGGAGAAACCTAGGTACTACTGAAATATGTATAGGCGTCTTTGTCTAGTGAGAAAACAGAAGACTGTTACATTGCACTGTCAAGTGTAATATTTATGCCTTGTTCAAGGAGCTTGTTTGCAGAGTAAATATACTTCTAGTTTTAGCTAGCTGCTCAGTCATTAATACAGCTGAGGAAATAAGAATTATTGCCAGCTAGTTCTTACTTCTTGCTATTCTGCTCAAAACTATATTAATTTTGTGAGATTACACACATTTATTTATACTGTGATATTTCTCTCTGTGTACTTTTTATATCAAGAGGTCCCCGTCCCCCTGTGAAGCTCTTCTTTTCATTTGATAGAATAGAATATTATAAACTTTATGCCTTTGTCTTACATTTAAGAGTATCTATGCCTTTCCTTTTTTTAAATCTAATACCTAATTTTTGAGATGTTTTTGCATAATCTAAGATCCCCCTTCTAGTTTAAAAGTAGAGAAAGAAAGGATTCTTTTATTTTTATTGTACTGTTCACTGACTGTTATTTTTGTTTTTTCCCCTATCTTTATTGAGATACAATTGGCACACAGAACACTGCATATTCAAAGTATACAGCATTGTGATTTGTCATATATATAGTCTATGACCATCCCCAGCATTTCTGTCTCCTGGCTTTATGATGGTCACTATCCTGAGTGATCAAAAATGTTTGGTGGCCAGTGCTATGTCTTTTTGTATGCAGGCCTTCCCTCTCAGATGTCTGGTTGGGCACTGATGTTTATCCATGACCTCTGTCTGTCTTCTAAACAAAATTATATGTTTGCTTGATTTTTGAGTAGTTTAGTTCCTTATGTACTTTAGGCATTTGTCCCTTCCAGGTTCAGGTTGCCTTGTTATTTTGTTTATTGTTCAGTTTGCTGTGCTTTTAGTTCTATGCAGTTCCATTTATCTATCTATCTATCTATCTATCTATCTATCTATCTATCTATCTATCTATTTTTTTTGCTCCTTATGATTGGGGGTCACATCCATGAAACCATTGCCAAGACCACTGTCTTTAGTTCTTCTTATGTTTACTCCTAGAAATCATGCAACTTCAGGTCTAAACATTTAAGTCTAAAATCTATTTTCAGTTGAGTTTCCTATATGTTGTAAGGTAAGTATCTAACTTATGTTTTTTTTTTAACATTTGTTGAAAATATTTGTCTACTTGTGTATTTTTTGTAACTTGTCAAATATAAGCTGATAGAATTGGGAATCTGTGTTTCAAGACTGGAAATCTTAGTCAATCACCTAGGGACAAAGATGTTTGCCTGTAAAAGGAATGTTTTTGTTAGTTTCATTTTTGTTTTCTTTAGGAGTTTTGTGTTATGTTTCTCTGCTGGTTTACTTGTTTGTTTGTTTGTTTGTTTGTTTGTTTTCTTAGAGAGAGGTTCTCACTCTATAACTCAGACTGGGCTTGAATTTGCAAACTTCTGGCTTTGGCCTTGCCAGAGCTGGAGTTTGAAGTCTGCAGTACCACCCTTAACCACATGCTTTCTTCCCAATGCCCTAGAATAAAGACTTGCTCAGTTAGTGGAGAGCCCCACATACCATTTTCTTTGGGACCAAAACTACTTTCTTAAGTAGATATATACATTTCCCAAGTTTGTTTCTTGTTAAAAGTTGAACAAGTTTTAGGGTCCATCAACAAGGGATCTAAAAATTCATGCCCAGTGGATAAAGGAATGAAGGGATAAAGATTTAAGGCTGGATTTCCATGTCCCACTCAGATCTGAATTTTAATAGAAATATCTTGAGAATACAAAAAGGAAGAAACATGCAAAGAAAACCAAATCTTGAAGGCCTAAAGCTTGCTAATCTTTAGAAGTCTTTAAGGGCGCTAAGTAGCTGGTAACATGGTAGCCATGCAAACATGAGGACTAGGGAGGACCAGTGGTTTAGGTTCCCAACACTCACATAAAATGATCAGTATAGGGCATGGGTTGTAGTCCAAGAACAGGAAAAATGGAGGAGATAGGAAGCTCTTAGAAGAGGCTCGTGGGCTAGTCACTTTCGCCAAAATCCTGAGTGCTAGTGTCAGTAATGTGACCTCGTCTCAAAAACAAAGTTGAGGAGAGAGATAAAGACATCTCAGATAGATCCTTTGACCTCTACACATCCTCCATGCACACAAGCACATGCCATGCGTATATACAAGACACAGAATACGACAATAACAACAAAGAGTCTTGGTATTATTAAAAGTAAAGGGATTTGGAAGAGCAGAATTAGTCAGACATTTAAATAACATCCCATAGTAACTGTCAGTGTTGCTTATCCCCAATTTGATTTCATTCTCATTCCATTCACAAAGGTCACCATGGGGTTCCTATAACCTTTCAGCTTAATAAGGAAAACAGACCAACTTGATATAATATGATACCATCATGAGGAATGATCATTATTAATCAAAGTTAGAGAGAAAAATGCCTCTTTTGGGAAAAACCTGGGGTGCTGTCTGTAAGAGGTGACATTTAGGTTTAGTCATAGATGTGGGGATTATAGCAAATATCCTACCAATAAGCAAATAGGGAAATAAATGTCCTACAGGCAAATATCAGCATCATATGTGACAACAGAGCCGGGCATGACCTGCAAATGTCCCCAGGACATGTTATTAGCTAAAACAAGTCAGGGGCTACCATTTAACCATGCCTATTCCCCCACACTTAACCTTCTTCAAGGGCAGAGGCTTTCAGATGTGTGTTGTGACAATCAATGCTGATTGGCTATACTGTTGAACTTAATTTCCCTTTTGATCCGTTAACCGTTCCAAATGCGCTGGAGTCTGTGATTAGTTTTGCTGTGGAGCTTTTCTGTTGGGGAACGTGGGTGGCTTTTCAACCCTGCTTTTCTGGGAGTATTATGCAGATTTAATAAGAACTCTGGTTACAGGAAATTTGTGGAGACAAAGAGATGCAAAACTAATATTATGTTAGTATTTATTACCTTCTAAGCATATTCGAAACATGAAAGGGCTTCTACCTAACAGATCAGAGAGAACAAAGGAATGGCCAAGCGTTTTCAGTTCCAGAGCCTGCCCTTCCCTCATCCACAGCTCTTGATGTAAATGGAAAGAAAAAGGCACGGGAACGGCTGTTCTCTGCCGCTGTGTCTCACCCGTGATGCCTACGCCATCATCTTCTCATGGGTGAATGAATCCTGCATGCCAAATACTTGTTGACATTTCCACAGCAAGGATAGCACTTCCAATTACTGGGTTCTAAAAAAAGGATTTGAGCAGGGGCACAGTGGAGTTCTATAGATTTATTGAAAACAGCAATGTGCATCTGAACAGAATCCGAAGAAAGTGGTGAGGTAGGGAAGGAGATGCTGAACACATCAGCGAGACAGTGAAATTTTTGTCATGGGTGTAGCCTGGCTTTGAGAGTAAATGTTCTAAGCCCTCTGCTTTCCTGTTTACAAAATAAAAGTGATTTTGATTTCTCTCAAGCCCCTTTCCATAATTTGAAGCCTCACACGACAGTCTTACGTGAGCAGTGTTTGATATAATGTGAGGGTTTGGGGAACTCTCATCTGTGATGCTGTTGATGCCCATGGGCTCCTCCTTTTTCTCTAGAGAACGTTGACAAAACAGCCCTTAGAGAGGAGCAGTGATGCACAGCGTTAAGAGAGAAACTCAACTTGCCAAGTCACTTCTTGGAAGCATATTGGGACGTATGACATCCTCCTGATCAAAGGGTCCAAGCTCAGAAGTCAGCTGGAAGATCTGCACCTGCTTTCCCCAGTGAAAATGGAAGCCCAGTGGATGCTACCATTTCTCTTCTCACCTTTAAAACAAGGGTGTGAACTGTGCTAGCATTCTGTGGACAATAAGGTAAATAAGGGACAATAAGGACAATAAGGTCTAGCTGAGCAGCCAGAGGCCTCCAGAATTACCATCTGTTAGAAATAAATATCTATTTGTTTAAGCCATTGGGAAAACAAAACGAAACAAAACAAAACATCCTTTCCCTTAGTGTCTTGATGGCCAATAAACAGACACTCCCTGTAAGTTGCAATTAACCTACTTAGGAAGTGTTCATCTAGAATGTTAGATACTTAGTTTTTAACATTGCGTGCACTATACTATATTAGGTTATCTAACGTATCAGATTATAGTTTCAGATATATGAAAAACTCAGAAGTTATTAAGGTATCTACACTATGCTTCTGTTGATTGTATGGCCAAGAATAACTCAGAATATATGATGCTACAGAGATGTCTGCATCTGGGCAAAACATGAATCCAAAAGGCATCTAGTGAGTCCTGCAGTCAAATTTTGGAGTTCTCACCTTTTCATAAGAAAATAATGTGACCATGACATTATCTTCCTATAAAAGGACAAAAAGATACTGCTTGTAGTAATCATTCTCCAGCAGAGTATTGAATCAAGGAGCTTGTAGATAACCATATAGTTCTCTAAGACCTCTTTTTGTTTAAAGTATGAAATAAATGTATTTATGAGATACAATATGTTACTATAATGTATGTATACATTATAGAATTTCTGAATGGAGCTAATTAACATTACCTTCACAGATGTATCAATTTGATAAGTAAGAATACTTACAGTTGCTTCTCTTACTGGTTTTAAAGAGTTCTACACATTGTTCACCATAATTATCTCATTGTGATAGTTTTGTTTTGATTGGGATTGAATCCAGGGTCTCACAGATGCCGAGGAAGAATTCATTCTCTCACTAACCCATATCCCTAGCTCTTCTGACCAATAGGTTTTTAGAGTTTATTTATTACTATCCAACTGAAATTGTCCAACAACTTCCTAATACCCACTCTCTGCCAGCTGCAGATGACCACTGTTCTCCTCAAAGATTGTAATGCCTTTAAACAATGAATATTATTCTACAAGTGAAAAGATGGCCTACTTTTACAAGTCAAGCTTGCTATCTATATTACAAGTTGCTAAGGACCTACTTACAAGCTTCTTTCCCTGAATAGAAGGAATGTTGAAAGTATGACATAGTACAGCTAACTCTAAATCATTTATACCTACTTTTCACTTGTGTCCAGGAATAAACATATACATGCTGATGCGCTGTATATCACACACATTACATATCCACCATCACTCTCACCAGCTTAGTTTGGTCATAGTAATATTGACTTATATATCAAAAAGAAATTTCCATATAAAACGCACTAGGCAAAGCTGGTTTCTTCTCAGTGAGGCGAGTCTACAATGACTTTGCCTATGTAGGGAGCCATCTAGGAAGCCCTACACTTCATCCAGGTAGTGTAACCGAAAGCTATACCTGGGTGCACAGTAACACAGTGTGGGGAAAACAGTACATTCGTACTTAGAACCAACCCACATCTTACACGTATATCCTGACTTTCCTAGTTTCATAGGGAAACCTTGATGTATGTATAGACTACCAGTGTGTTCAGAGAGATCCCCAAATGCGACCTCCTGCTGGAAGAAATGCTAGATAAGATCCAGTACATGATACATTTCAATTAAAATGGAAGGGAGCTGCTGCCTCACAGTGTGTAGCGCAAAGCTACAAGATGTGTCAAGAATATAAAATTTGAAGGCGAACGAATATTAGACAGTAGTTTTCTGGGTATGCACTAGAACACTGTATTTCTGCAACAGTGCAATGGTTGTTTAAGGATCGTGATCTCTCTGTTTTCTTTCTATCCTTCTTTATCTCCAATATAGTTAATAGAGGTGAAACCAAGGGGCAGGGGAGGGAATGAAGGGTGGAAAAAAGAAGAACCCACATAGTAGCAAAGACCAGCTACAAAATAGTAGCATTGTTGGTTGACTGACTAATTTGAGAAAGAAAAATATAGAAATTAATCTTGGCCATCCTCAACCCTAGCAGAGAGCTTCCTCTTGGACTCTTCCTCTTTGTGACCCCTTTCTGTTTTACTGTGTTACAAAGGCCTGAGGGGCCACCCTGGCCTTGCCACCATGAAAGGGGCTACCATTGTCATCTTGATCAATGCATCTAGTCTTTTTTAGGGGTAGTGATGATTTGAGGCAGGGTTCCTCTATGTGACAGCACTGGCTGGCCTCGTATTCAGATATCCACCTGCCTCTGCCTTCCAATGACTAGGATGAAAGATGTGCCCTTAGTGTCTAGTCTTTAAAGGACAACTAGGCCAGGCTCTTCCTTTAGCACAACCTAACTCCCCTCAGTCCCTTCCTCTATTTACATCTGCCATTTGGAGTCTAAAGCCCAGGCCTGTGTCTGATACTGGTCTAACCACATTTTAATTCATTGAGTTGTTGGAATAGTGAAGCTATGACCCTCATATTGGGAGTCTTATCCATCAAATGCCTGGGCCTATCAATATTAAGTGCAAATGCTTTCAAATTCATCAAGCTTCTTTTACTTTCTTATGGAAGAAAAAAAATTCTTGTTTCCATTATTTTGGAAGTGGCTTCTGGGTTTTTCAGATGATTTTCCTCCAAGGTATGTTTAACACTGGCCTCAGACATGTAAATTTTTTTTTTTTTACCTTAAAATGGCTTTAAGGAAGGAATAGAAAGGAATAGAAAGCTCCAAACAGCAAACACAACAGTGGCACGAATTGAGCCGATAAGGTGGTGGGAATGTTGGGAGTAAATTCTTTTTTGGAAAATTTTCAATATACTTTCTAAATCAGCAGCCCCCTCTCTCCCCCTCCAGACAGGAAAACCCGCAGTTTGCAGGAACACACTGGTTTAATAAAATTGCCCTTCTTCCTTCTACTAAAAGTTTACCTGCGAGAGCCCCGAACATAATAAAATCAGATTATGAAGGCAATCATATTTACTTGTAATAAATCAAATCTTGCAGACATCAGTTAAGTCTCCCTACTGCACTGGGACAATATCACGCGTGCATACATCAATACCTGAGGTGTCAGAAATATATTTCATAAGTTCAGAAAAATTGCACAGACACGTGCAGCACCATTATGAGCAGCACATTTGCAATGTGAACGCTATGATGTATAAAGTGGCTTTGTTCATACATTTAATAAGCACCATGTGTCAAGACCACAAACATAATGGAATTTGCTGGTGATTTCTTACCATTAAATGTAGGTTATTGTTTTCAGGAGAAAAAAAAAAAAGCTTTCCCATGCTTTGCTAATATTATCCATTTTTAAACGCCCAACCTCCTTCTACATAGCAACAGCCTCTTTAAATTAGTGAGTAAATAAATAAATAAAACCAGGCCTACCACTGTGATATTAAATTAGGTTGGACAAAAATAACTGTTGGTCTCACTCTTTGTTTGGAATTGGTGGCTATGAGAAGCTGTACTTTATCTTCTCAAGACATCTTTTATAATTACAGAAGTCGGAACATTCACTGTCCTCCACAGAAAGGTCTCTAAACAATGTGGCATTTTCAGGCTAGCTTTGTCAAACTCACATATCTTCTTTCTCCAGAGTTAACTAGCTTAGGTATTATTGCTACACAGTAGAATTTGAGTTTAAGGATTCCATTGATTTTGCAGTAGTGATTTAGGGCAATTGGTATTGGTGTGTATCTGCTTCAAGTATCTTTTCATAATTTTGGTAGGACTTAGAATATTTCATATTCGTCTGTCGAGGATATCTATGAAACTGTTTAGGGAGTGATAAAAAAATCAGTGCAGAAACTTCTTTACTTCATTTGTTTTTTAAAGTTTTTTTTTTTGTTTAAATGTTGGGCACAAGAGTGTCTGTTTGCAGTCTGAACATTATGGATACTGAGTTCGAGGCCAGCCTGGGATAAAGAACGAGACCCTGCCTTATAAAATAGAGAGCATTTTCTCTATAGCCTGGGGTTATGAGTTCTTACTGCATTATGATGAAGCTTGTTCTCTCTCGGTAGAGGGGAAATTGTTGGGAAAACTGTAGAGACATGAAGAGCAGTAGGGGAGGGAATGGGCATGATGCTTGGGACAGTGTCTGACCTCTAACACATTCACATTCATATGTACCCAGTGACGCTGGCACCCGTCAGACAAGTTCTTGGCTTTGTCTTCACCCCAAGTGTTTTAAGATTCCCTGTGAGTTTTTTTTTTTTTTTATCATGTTTCCCACTCTATTCCACACTCTCCTACCTGGATTATTCTTTCCTCTCTTATACATTTTCATTGGTATGTACCCTAGGCGCTTTATTCGATTTTAGAATTTAGCAAAAATCTCGACTTGGGTGAGGTTTACAAGATAAAAGGGATAAAACAGCTACAGCACACAAAGGGTTCTGCTGGGGAGCAGACTCTCAGGGGAGTCCATGAAGACAGGTGTGGCCCTGAAAGGTCACAGCTGGGGCCGATGGACTGGGTGGAACATGAACTGGGAGGAGAAAATATACAGACACATAGAGAAGAAAGACCAGAGATCTTTATGGTTTCTAGAGAAAAAAATGCATGACTGTTGAATTCTGCTGTTGAAATTCTGTCCAAAGAGATTTAAAAAAAAACAAAAAAAACAAAACACTGCTCTAAAGAAGACTAGAATTTGTATTTATCACAGAATATTTTTAAATGAAACATTTTCCCCATACTTGATATTTTTGGAATCAACATTTCCATTCACAACTTCTTTTAACGGTGCTATTTCTAAAGTGCCCACTCTGGATCTCCAGTGCTGGTTGGTATCAGTAAGAGTATAATCTTAGAATCTGACTTTTGGTCAGGCCACAGAATCTGCAGCAGCCTTCTCTGCCCTTTGTCAGGCACATAGGTACCCTAGAGATACTGTCTCGGTGTCTAGAGGTCTCTGACAGATAGTCCTGATAGTCCTGGTGCTAGGATATCTCATCTAGGAAATACTTTAACATCCAAGGGGGCATTAGTGATTTTGGCGTGGGATATCCCCTCCCTAATCCTTTCTCAGCTATCTGGGAAATACGTTAATATCTAAGGAGGGTATTTATGATGTCAGCACAGCATACCCCCTCCCTACCCTTGTCTCTGCTTCCTGCTGGGAATTTAGAGAGCCAGACTGCAGGTTTCTGATGCAATCTAGAACAGTTTTCATTTCTGCCATAGAGTTTCTTCAGAGACCTGACATGCTGTCTTTCTGTGGACCTAAACCCTCCCCATCTTGTTGCCATTCTGAGAGTCTGTATTCTTATATAATATCCCCTCACTGTGCTTGGACCCAATACTGATAAGTCTGCCTTGTTTATCTGTCCATCTATTAAGAAGTGCCAGACCCCGAATTACCTATGGGAGAAGAGGTGTTGGTACAGTCATAAAGAAACACAGATACGTTTTCCAAGGGAGAGCAGGACACTGGGCAGTGTCTATGCTCACCTACTTCAATTTCCTCCTGAGAGACTTTTCTCCTTTAGTCATTGGGAGGATGAATATTCGTTGTTAGTAACTGCATTTTCCTGAATTACAGCTATGGGAAAATCAAGGAGACACTTTCCTATGACCATTGACCATCATTAAGGGAAAGATCCCTTGGGTAGAGTGGAGGCTTGTAAAGTTGTTTGCCTGGTACTTAAGTGGGAACAGAGAGACATTTTCTTCAATGAGTCTCTCAGATCTTATTTTTGTCAGCCCAGCAGAGGCAGGGAGATCTAGTGCCTTTTGTTGGATTGGCCTGAAACCCTGATGAAGTATCTGTTGGGGTTCAGCATATCCTAGGTGAGAGAAAACAAATTTTGTTAAGAGGTTTAGCAGCCCTGACAGTAGGGCCAGGAGGAACACCAGCAAGAGACCTGCCAAGGGAAGGAACCAAGACATGCAGACCTGTTCCAAGACTGAGACAGCTGCCCGCTAGTCTGGGAAGTGAAGGCGTCTTGTTTTCTATTGATACTAAAAGGCATAACCACCCATTTCCTGTATCTAAGCTTCTGTTTTATCATTCTTGGTAATTTAAGATACATAAATACAAACATTTTAAAGATGAGTTTTGACTGCTCGCATATCTTTTCAAAAACATGCTTTTCAAGGTCCTTATCTTCGCCAAACTGAAAATAACAACTCTAAAATTTGAAACTGAAGTTCATTTGTAAAGCTGCTTAACCTATTTAAAGCCATAACAGGCAGTTTATAGATGATCTTTTTTTTTTTCTTTTGGTTTTGGATTTTGTGTGTGTGTGTGTGTGTGTGTGTGTGTGTGTTTTGTTTTCCAAGACAGGGTTTCTCTGTATAGCCTTGGCTGTCCTGGAACTCACTCTGTAGACCAGGCTGGGCTCGAACTCAGAAATCCGCCTGCCTCTGCCTCCCAAGTGCTGGGATTATGGGCGTGGGCCACCACCGCCTGGCTTATAGATGATCTTAATGTTTTTCTTTATATGTTAAATGCAATTTCTATTTTATAATGTATTTGAGACAATAACGTATCTTTTTGTTCTTTTAGGTTTAAAGAAGACCAATAACAAGTAAAATACTTATTCTGTGATTAACCTCTAGTGCTACAGTTATAAACCTGTAACTACACAGATAGAAGGAGGAGAAGGTGGTAGCTCAAATTTCAGTTACTTTGTGATCTCAAATTAGATTTTTTGTTTGTTTGTTTATTTGCTTTGAGACAGGGTTTCTCTGTGTAACAGTTGTGGCTGTCCTCGAACTTACTTTGTAGACCAGACTGGCCTCAAACCCACAGAGATCAAACAGCCCCTGCTTCCCAAGTGCTGGGATAAAAGGTACAGGTGATCATGCCTAGTTCAAATTAAACTTTTTAATAGAGGCAATTTCTAAAACCTTATTTCAACAAGACTTAAACGCTTGGCAAGGTTGGGCAGCAAGACAGTTCTTAGCAGGCTTGGAGGCGCTGGAGCACCTCTCAGTTACCATGTGGGGAAGTATCCTGGCTTCGTTGAGGCCCTTCAGGGCTACTTTCTTCTGATCAAAGTAATGGATTGTGAGCTCTGCATCTGGCCTTGGGTAAAGATGTGGCATTCTGCTCTGTACCAGAGATTGGAACGTTTTATGCTATTAGCCTCTCTATTAGTTGTCAATCCGCACGGGTCTGTCAGTCATCTGGCCAGAATAGTATCCCTCAAGGAAGATGATTCACTAGAAACCATGCTAAAGAGACGTGAGAAATAATTACCCTTTATTGATGCAGTATAGTATACATTCAGAAGCCCCTCCCTCGGGGCAACTGCTTAAGGATTCTTCACTGTTGACTGCTTACTCTTCTGAATTCGGAGTCAAAGTGTAACCTTTCTTTTCTCTCTTTCTCTCTCTCCTTGGCTATACCTATAAATGCCTGCCTAACACTCCAGACATCTTTACTCTTTTTCTGAATAAAAAGGCCAAAACAAAACCCCAATTTCAGCAGCTGTTTGCCAACTTCCATCACTGAACTCGCCTACTTTCTCGGTCCTTAACTCAAAAGGCCTCTATCTCTCTTCCTCTTATCCATCTCCACTTTCCCAGTAGCTGTCTATATTTTGCAGCTTGTCTTTTCTGCTATTTTTTCTCTCAAATTCTAATAAAAATGGTCCTCAAGCTTTCTTCTGAGTCCAGTTTAAAGTTCATTTGTTAATGAGGTTAAGATTCCCAGGTAAAAGCTACGAAAAACAACATATCTACATAGCTTCTATTTTGATCGCATACCAAACTTCATGTCACCCTCCTCAGATATCTTTCAGGCACATAGGCCCTGAGAACTACTACAAAGACTGTCTCTCTCATTTCAGACTGGAGAGTCAATAGGGAAAATTTGCATGTTGTTGGGGTGTGGTCTGTAACTTTTTATTGTAAGGCTAAATACTGGTCCTCCATATTTGGCTGCCTATAGCAATGAGAGAGTCTGCATCCCAAGTGATGTTCTATAAACTTGCCTCCCAAATTATCCCTGATTGGTGAATAAAGATGCCTACAGCTAATAGCTGGACAGAAGAAAGAAAGGCAGCGTCTTGACTTCCTGGGCTTGGGGTCTGAGGAGACCATGAGGAGAGAGAAGAAAGTGAAAAAAAGAGAGGACACCTTGGGGTAAGAGTCTTAAAATAATGGCCAGGTGGGCTGGCTAATTGGAGTTAAGAGTAGCCCAGACAAAACATGGCCAATTATATAATGGGATTATTGGCTGGGAAATAGACACACTAGCATAGAGGATAGAGATCTGCTCAGTTCTTATGCTGATTAAGGCTTATTGTAAATATAAAGTGTGTGTGTGTGTGTGTGTGTGTGTGTGTGTGTGTGTGTGGTGTGTTTTGTCTGGGACCTAAATGGCAAAAGGTGGAGTAGAAACTCTGGATTGGGATTAAAAATATTCAAATAACACGTAGCTAAGGGGCAAGGTTATGGTTATGATTTTAACTTTGCTCTATGGGCTCTGATCATGATCATTTAATCCATTTACTAATAAGATAATAAAACTCCTTGGTGATAGGATAACTAATAAAGGAAATGTAGAATTTCTTTTCTAGTGGTTTCCAAATTCACAAAATTCAATGGAATTCAGCCTCAAGATCTTACGTTTTTGATGGCCCTCAAACCCTTTCCTTGTTGGCGAGCAATGAGTACTAAACATGAAAGAAATTTTAATGGCAGATCATTTAGCTAACTAGTTCAAATACTTATGGGCTTTATGATTTATATACTCAAATCATTAGCCTGGTGGTGATGGTATTAGGAGGTGCAGCCTTTAAGAGCTATTTAAGTTGTGGGTCTGAGAGTTTGTGAGTTGTATTAGTGTTATAAATGTGTTAGTATTATAAAAGATGCCTATATTCATTACTTTTCTATAACTGTGACAAAACACCATGACCAAGGCAACTTATAAAAGAAAGCATTTAATTTGGCCTATGGTTTCAGACAGAGTTCATGATGGTAGAACAAATGCTTGGCTGCAGGAACAGCTGGAGAGCTCCCGTTTGATCCACAAGTAGGAGGCTGAGAGGGAACACTAGGCATGTCGCTTCATTGGCATGTCGTCAGGGTCAGGCAGCATCTCTCGCTTGTCCCGCTGGAACCTCTCAGCTTCGTTGGCTCTTGTTCTATGTAAGGGGCAGACTTGATAATGAAGTGAATCTTTTCTTCCAGGATCTCCACAAGCAAGCAAGAAGTGAACCGGGTTCAACCCAGATGAGGACCTTTCAGCCCAAGCTTCTTGTCTCGCTTCTTCGTGCTCACCACACAGGTTAGCATGGCAAAGCCTTACCCTGGTGCTTCCTAATGTGACTTCATACAAAAATCAAGTCTTTACACAGATGATTGATTAAAATTAAGTCAAAAGACCGAAGCCTTTATAAACAGAGGACATCTGAACATAAAGTCATGTACAGAGAGATATCATGGAGAGACTGACACATGAAGGTAGAGAATCAGAGAGATCTCTACAAGTCAAGAGGTGTCAACAGCTGTTGATAAAGACACCAGAAGCAAGGTGGGGTGCCCCTTGTCCCCTACAGTTCTCAGAAGGAAGCTGCTCTTCTGGAGCCCTTGACCTTGGACTCAGCTCTAGAGCTGTGAGCCAATGCACTCCTCTTATCCTAAGCCTCCTAGTCTGAGTGGTGTGTGTTATGGCAGCCTGTGGACTTGAAGCTTCAGCGCCAGCATCAAGGACAAGAGCTTTTTCAGACTCCTCCATCAGCTTCTACATCCCAACGCAATCAACTTCTCTCTGGCACAGTTCCCCAGTAGTTTTTTTTCTCTGATCCTTAGCAGATGGAAAGAAAAAAAATAGTTTAGCAGGAGCCACAAAGTCCAAAGTCAAGTCACAGCACAGGGAATTTCTGGGAAATACTGCTGAGAAATAATGATACTGAAGAGAAATGCCGCTGTGACATTCACAGGGAAAGTGAACTTGAACCTCAATGCAAAGACCTGGTGGTTCAGAGCAAAGTACTTTCTCCTTCTTTTCATTCTGGTTATAGTGTGCCTCTGTTAAATACATTAGTGACAACTGCCTGTGTTCAGTGTTTAAAGGTTATTTTTTCAATTTAAAATTTTTTTATTAGATATTTGCTTTATTTACATTTCAAATCTTATTCCCTTTAAGTATTACCCCTCTGAAAACCCCCTATCCCATCCCTCTTCCCCCTGCTTACCAACCCCCCCTCCTCCCACTTTCCCTACACTGGGGCAATTACTGGGCAATGTGAAGGCATTGAGCCTTCACAGGACCAATGGCCTCTTCTCTCATTTATGTCTGAAAAGGCCATCCTCTGCTACATACGTAGCTGGAGTTAGGGGTCCCTCCATGTGTATTCTTTGGTTGTTGGTTAAGTCCCTGGGAGCTCTGGGGGTACTGGCTGGTGCATATTATTGTTCTTCCTATGGGGCTGCAAACCTCTTCAGCTCCTTGGATCCTTTCTCTAGCTCCCCCATTGGGGACCCTATGCTCAGTCCATTGGTTGGCTGTGAGCCATGGGCATTTTGTTCCCTCTTCTAAGAAGGACTGAAGCATCCACACTTTGGTCTTTCTTCTTCTTGAGCTTCATGTGGTCTGTGAATTGTATCTTGGGTATTCCGAGCTTTTGGGCTAACATCCACTTATCAGTGAGAGCATACTATGTGTGTTCTGTTTAAAGGATTTTTTTGCCCCCCAAAGTCAACCAAGAAACCCTAAGCAAGTGCCTTTTCAAAGAAGATGGATACGAATGAATATTGTTTCACACAGTGTTTAATACTGAAAATTTAATTAAAAAATCAAGTCACACAGATATACTTCATGAAAGGAAACACTTCCAGCATCCTTCTGATTAGGAGTGAGCACAGTTAACTCTTCCTGTTTGGCACTGGGGTCCAGCAGCTGCTCTGCAGGAAGAAAGAGAAGTAAGGAAGAGTACCCCAGGATTTGTTCAAATCCCCACACTAAGATCTTCTTTCCTCAATGAAAATAGCAAATTTCCTTTGAGGTTTAATTTCCTGGGATTTTTATTAAGGTAATTATAATAGTTTTCTTCCTGAAAATTTAAAATTATTTTGGCTCTATGCCGAGGAGTAACACTTACCTAATCGTTACTAAACCATATAATCTAATAATAATGATATACTTTAAAAGACCTTTCTCCCCACAAACAGGTGCATTTTTATCTCAAAATCTGCCTTCGTTGTCAGCATGTTTGAGTACAGTTAGTAGATTATCATAGTCCATTGTCTAATCTTTTAAGATGGACATATGTCAAAGGTCAAATGTTCAAAAGGCTATCTGTGATGCCGGGATACCATCTGTGTAGTACATTTTGCTTGGGAAAGCAAATGTTTCAGGTCATCTCTAGGACACCACTGTGTTGTCCTTGATTAGGCCATCAGTTCAACTCTAAATGCATACACCTACAATCCCATGCAGATTTGTGAGGTTAATATCTTTTCCAAGGTGGAACAATAGAGAAAAATCCCTGGTAGGCAGAGGCTGGCGGGCCCTGGTGATGTTAAGCTGCTTCTGCCTTTACCTCCTAACTTGATACCACATAACTTATTTATAATAACATGGATAGCTTTGATGTAGAATATTCATCATTTTGTCAAATTTCCCCTCTTTATCCTGTTCTGCATGCTGCAACCAACATAATTATCTGGTACATCCATTTAAACCCATGACAAGCCTCCTGTAAAGAGATCCCTATAGAAGGGATTTTTTTTCTTTCTAATAGTGTTCTCTCTTTCAGCGTCTTTTAAAAATATTAAGACAGGGGGCCAAAGATTACTAAGCTGCTTTCTCCAAGAGATCTTTGATAGAGAAACAGTAATTGGATTATTTTAACTTCCTGATGCAAATTAACTTATTTGCTTGGATAGTCAAAATAGTGAGCTTAAAGTTAGCTGCAGGGGGTTACATAATTATGGTTGTTAAGAATAAAATATTTCTAGTTAAGGAAACCACAGACTTTTTTTTTTTCCAGAGAGAGGAAGCAGGGAAGGAAAAATTGTGGGCACATCAATCAGAGCTCTGGTAAGCAGAGTCAGCCAGTTAACCTCAGGAACAGGAGAAAGGGTGGAAGGGGAGTGGGGTGGCTGAGAGACAGAGCTCATGTGGAGTAAGCCAGCAGGTACCAAAGAGACAAGGTTTACCTCTGGGCATCTTCAGGCTGTAGTGTTTGAACCAGGTGATGAGCCTCTCCATCCTGCACTGCGGCTTCCCTTCTAGACGGGGCAGACCAGCCACTGGGTGTACATGGAGTAACATCTACTAATAGGTAAGATCAGGACAAGGTACAGCTAAGCCTATGCACACATGTTGCTGCATAATGTGCTGAATTTCATATTTTCTTAAGAAATGACAGTAACAAAACAGTGACTAACATAGCATTTAATAAAGTGCATTTACTCTGACAGAGAGGCCATTGCCAGGGTTGTCAGTGTAGGCGAAAACAGATTAGTTAGCATCCCAGAGACTGGATGCTTCCTAATTCTGTCATCAACGTGATTGCGTTTTTTTTTGTTGGTGGTAGCATTTGTTGTTGTTGTTGTTGCTGCTGCTGTTGTTGTTTGTCACAAGTGAGCAGTTAAAAGACCCTGTTTCTATAGCTATAAAAATAGAACTTGAGGGGCTCAGTAAGCGTAAATTATTATAGGTATCAACTATTTATAAATATTTATAAGTATAAACTATTCTCCCAGCTTAGTTTTCAGACACAGACCGACAGGTTTGGGCAGAAATCTTTCCTGGAAACTGAGGCTGAATTCAGGCTCATGTGTATAATCCTAGTACTTAGGAAACAGAGGCAGGAAGATCAGAGGTTCAAGGCCAAGCCAAACGACATATCGAGAGAACCTGTCAGAGACTAACAAGGCAAATGAAAGCAATCTTACCTGCAGTCTTAGACTGCTCCATATGCAGCTGTGGCAACAGTCTTAGAAGCCTGGGGCTCCTCCTTTCCCCAGCCCCACCCTCTCGGAGCTGCGTGCCCTGGGAAGCAACCATCCTCCAGCACTTAGTTCCTGTCCTGCTCATCTCTTCTCTCCCACGGGGCTGACTTTCCTGGGAAAGGCAGCGCATGCCTTGTAAACTGCTTGCCCACTGCTTCCAGCTCACACTTTGACTATGCCCAGAATTTCTTTTCTCTTGTTTTTGTCTCTTTCCAATCACCACAAAAACTGTCCCTGGGGCTGCAGAGATGGCTCCCAGAGGTCCTGAGTTCAATTCCCAGCAACAACATGGTGGCTCACAACCATCTGTAATGGGATCCGATGCTCTATTCTGGTGTGTCTGAAGACAGCAACAATCTACTCATACATATAAAATAAAATAAAATAAAATAAATCTTTTAAGGGTATCACTTTTTGGATAAAGAACTAGAATTAAGTTTATTACTTTGATAGTTTATGTTAATGCTTCTAAAATTACAATGTTTTATAATACAATTTATTCTTCTACATTAATGTCTTGATTTATTTTGTTTATTTTCCTTCTTTCATAACTCATGTGAGTTTCTTGATTTCCCAGACTTCTTTCTTTCTCCTAGTTTGTTTGCATCATTAGTTTCTGGCTTCCTATAATCTCTGCTAACTGTTATCTTTCCCACTTAGAGTCGAAACAACAAAAGTTGGTCAGAAAGTCTGTGTTGTGATAAGAGCTTGTCAGATATTCTATAAGAATTACTTATTTAAAAAATTATTTTATTATGTTATGCATATGGGTTGTTTTGCCTGCATGTACGTCGATGTACCTCATATATACAGTGCCATGGAAGCTGGAAGAGGGAGTGATACCCACTGAACAGAAATCAGAGACTGTGTGCAGTCATGGGGGTGTTGGGAATCCTGGGCCCTCTGGAAGAGCAGGCAGTGTTCCTGGTGGCATCTCCAGCCCCACCGTTCTTTAGAGTTCCCCGCTGCTTTTCTTCAGTCTAGCACAGTTACTCTAAGAAGAATCTGGAAGTCTGCTTAGGAGACTAATGTTGGCTGCATCCTTTTTGTGTTGGTGGAAACACAGGTATAGTCAGTTGCTCTCCTCTTCTGGACAGTCCCCTAAGCTCTTCTTCTTCTTCTTCTTCTTCTTCTTCTTCTTCTTCTTCTTCTTCTTCTTCTTCTTCTTCTTCTTCTTCTTCTTCTTCTTTTTCTTCTTCTTCTTCTTCTTCTTCTTCTTCTTCTTCTTCTTCTCCTCCTCCTCCTCCTCCTCCTCCTCCTCCTCCTCATTACCTCCTCCTCCTCATTATTATTATAATTATTGAAATTATTATTTTTTGTGAAGTCTGATTTTTTTTACATTTTTATTAGATATTTTCTTTATTTACATTTTAAATGCTACGCCCTTTCCTTGTTTCACCTCCAAAACCCCACTATCCCATCCTCCCTCCCCCTGCTCACTAACCTATCCACTCTCGCTTCCCTGACCTGACATTCCCCTTCCTTGGGGCAATGAGCCTTCATGGGTCCAACCAGGCCATCCTCTGCTACCCATGTGGCTGGAGTCATGGGTTCCTCCATGAATGCTCTTTTGTGGTGGTTAAGTCCCTGGGAGCTCTGTGGTTACTGATTGATTAATATTGTTGTTCTTCCTATGGGACTGCAAACCCCTTCAGCTCCTTGGGTCCTTTCTCTAGCTCATCCTTTGGGGCCCCTGTGCTCAGTTCAATGGTTGACTGAGAGAATCCCCCTCTGCATTTGTCAGGCACTGGAAGGGCCTCTGTGGAAACAGCTATATCAGTCTCCTGTCAGCAAGCACTTGTTGGCATCCACAATAGTGACTGGGTTTGGTAACTGTATATGGGATGGATCTCCAGGTGGGGCAAGCCTCGTGTCCCAAATCTGTCTCCACTTCGGCATTCCCAAGTACAGACCTCTAACCCTTAAACCTTCATGTAGTTTAATGGAAGGGAGGGATTTAAGCAGAATTGGTTTTGTAGTTAGCCTAGGGAAATATAAAAATATCCCCTACCTGTTCAAATCTTACTACGCTCTTCAAGATGATGGCCACAGAGGATTGAGCTACATGGGGAGGGGGGCTCTCCAGTATGTGAAGCTTTCTGCAGGTGTGCAGGTTGTGTGCCCAGGTTTTTGTAGAATAAGATGTCCACTATTTATTAACTAATCTTACAATTAAATCTCCATTTTGCTTCCCATTGGCAACAACATCTGGTTTCCCAGAGGCACCAACACTTTTGCTGGCCATTTGCCTCTTCTTCCTGAGGCTTCTCTCTGTACTATTTGGCTTCTGGTGGCCTCTGCCATGCTTCTTTCGGGGAGTCTGAGAAATGAGGGTGACATCGTTCACATGTTGCCTTCCCCTCTCCTGCATTCCTCGAGCTTCACATTATTTTCATTTGTCTATTTTCTCTCATCTTCTATCTTTGTGGAAGAAAGTTGATAAATGCTTGCCTTACATCTTCTGTATTTAATAAATACAAAATTTAGTATTGTTTCTCACTAAACTTTCTTGGCTGATTTTTATTACAGTCTTATACTTACTATAGGGTAGAGTGTTTATTAGATTAATAAATTTTTATATCTGAAAAAGGTCTTTAACAGAAAAGGCTAAAAAATAATAAAGGTGTTTCCTTTCAATTTAATATTCTTTATTACATTTTAATAGAGAAAGCACATCTCAAACACGTTGAAATCAAGTTTCTTTGAGATGTGCTTTCTCTATTTAATATATTATGTAAATATATATTATATATTAATATATATCTTATTTTATAATTTAACAGTCAATGGATGTTTCCTATGGTTCTGGTACTGCTCTGAATACTTGATTATATAGCATATTTGTTATAAATGTAACAGGATTAGGTAGAGGGTTTTGTTGTTGTTGTTGTTGTTGTTGTTGTTGTTGTTGCTTTGCCATATAGAGGGATCATAAAGGAAATTAGATCTGACTGACTCACTCTAAAGCTGAAGAAAGGGAAGTCCTGAGGGACCTCCTATATTCTAAACCTGTGGTGTCCTCAGTTTCTGTGATTAACTGCCTTGTGTCCATGCGTTGACCCCTGCACGGGATTGGCTACTGATCTCAGGAGACAGGAGGTTGGGGGGACCCTCCAGAATGCACCAGACACCTGGGAGGTGAGAGACTCACAGGACTTAGATGACATGCCTAACAGTAGGGAGAGGGAACTTATATAGCCTCCCTCCAGCAGGAAGACAGGGCTTCAAATGAAGGAGAGGGGGACATCCCACAGCCATAACTCTGACACATAATTGTTCCTGTCTGAAAGAATTACAGGGATGGCCGGGTGGTGGTGGCGCATGCCTGTAATCCTATCACTCTGGGAGGCAGAGGCAGGCGGATTTCTGATTTCGAGGCCAGCCTGGTCTACAGAGTGAGTTCCAGGACAGCCAGGGATATACAGAGAAACCCTGTCTCAAAAAAACCAAATCCAAACAGGAAAAAAAAAATTACAGGGATGGAAATGGAGAGGAGCCCAAGGAAAACAAGGCTCAGAGACAGGTTCAAAGTAGAATCCAGCATAAGGGGAGGTACCAAGCCTGACACTATTACTGAGGCTATGGAGCACTCACAAAAAGAGACCTAGCATGACAGAATCCGGAAGACCCAACAAGCAGCTGAAAGAGTCAGATACAGATATTTGTACCCAACCAGTAGACAGAATCAGCTGACCCCTGCTATTGAATTATGGAAGGCTGAATGAAGTTGAGGGTGACCCTGTAGGAGGACCAGCAGTCTCAATTAATCTGGACCCCCAGGATCTCTCAAACACTGGACCACCAAACAGGCAGCACACACCAGCTGTTATGAGGCCCCGAGCACACATACAATAGAGGACTGCCGGGTCTGTGTTCATTCAGAGAAGATGCACCTAACCATCAAGAGACTGGAGGTCCCAGGGAGTTTAGAGGTCAGGTGGCCTGGGGGATAGGGACATCCATGTAGACAGGGGAAGGGGAGGAGGTATGGGATGTGGAACAGTCAGAGGGTGAACAGGGAGGGGTTGGTGGGGTGGAGAATAAAATATGGAGTGTATAAAAACAATTAATAAAAAACATAAAAAATAAATACTGATAAAACTATAGGCTATATGGACACAGTTACCTTGGGTAGAAATGTCAATAGGTGACATAGTAAGGGGTGAGACAGTGAACAAACTCTACAGTCTATGGTGGCTGTGCAAATGCTCCACCTCCAACTGATATTCCTGACCCAACATTTGCCCTCTAAACATTAAAAATAAAACTGAAAACTGAAGTTATGGATAAAGGTATAACTTATTCTCTACAAAAGTCAAATGGAAGTTTTTTACGACTTCATTGTCTTGGGAAACAGAAAACCTTTCTCCGGTCAGCCTTTGAGGATATCAGTGTCACTCTGACAAGGTGGCTGTGGCTGAGCTGTGGAGGAAGGCTTTAAGTAAAAGTCAGGCCAGGAAGAAGGCAACTGAAAAAGCACCAGGCAAGTTTTTCCTGGGTCCTCAGATGCTCTTTTGATAATAGTTGAAAAATTCTAAGAAGAAAAAAAAAATGGGACTCTTAAAAGCAAAAAAAAAAAAAAAAAAAAAAAAAAAAAGCAATGAATAATTTTCAGAGTCATTTCCTGCCCCTTTTCACTCTTTGCCATGCTAACCAAGGGCAGAAGCAGAGTAATTAGAACTATCTTCCGGGGACCAGGAACTGTACTAAGTGCTTCGCTCTCCTGCATTGTTCTTCTGGACTCTAACAGTGATACTCCTGCAGATAGATGCTTACACATATAGAAATAAAGGCTCAAGTTGACAGAAATCAACACATATACATTTTACACACACTGTTCTCCCATCCCAAAGACTAGTTCCAATCAAACATACAAAGCTCATGTGACTGTGAAGAGATTTCTTTGTTGTCCATTTAAATATTGATTTTTCTTTCTAGTTCTGTTGACAGCTCACAATGACTACTTTGAAAGAGTGCCTGCTTCCTTCCTGGCCTGACTTTTGCTTAAAGCTCCCCTCCACAGCTTAGCCAAACAAAATTTCTAGAGCCTTACAACAGAATACAGCATTAGCCTCAGAAAAGCCTCATATTCATAAAGCTCTACAACTAGGAAGGAAGAGTAAAGATGAACTTGAAGACTCTTTGTTTCCTCAAATATATGGCACATTTTCAGAAGTTCGAAAATATCTTTGGAAGATATTTGAAGAACAGGACTAGCAGGAGTGTGTGTCTTCTAGAAATAACAGGGAAACTACACCTGTGATACCTCAACAATATGGCTGCCTAAAGAAGACCTGGACAAGGATGACAACAGTAGATATTCTAACATGAGAGGGAGAAGCTCATAGGGACTTACCCCTAAACAAAGAACTACAGGCAACCAAGGAATGCTGAGAGCAAATAGTCCTCCCCGAGAGAAGAGAGTCCTAGTTGGCTATCCAACGCCAAGAAGTCAGCCCTGAAATCTTGTACATACGAATGACACTAAAGGGAAGGGAGAAAGTCTGTGTACGGATTATATATTTATATAACACCAGTGAAAGAAAAAGAAGTCGGAGGCCATAAATTTGAGAGAGAGGTAGGGCAGGTACTAGGGGTAGGGAGTATATAATAGGGGTTTAAGGCAGGGAAGGAAAGGGGAGAAATGATGTAATTACATTTTAATTTCAAGAAATTTAAAAAATATCTTGCTCAAGGAAGAGTAGTATCAAGAGTAGAGGCAGAAAAGGAGAACAGGAATAAATATGATGAAAATGCATTATGTACTTGTATAAAAATGCCATAACAAAACCAATTGTTAGTGGCAATTAATATATGCTAATAAAACATTATTAAAGATGCTACTTGCAACAGCTTCTGGCTCCTCCTGCAATCCCAGCACTAGCGAGACTGGTGTGAAATGATCACTCTGCACTACAGGCCATCCTGGGCTACATAGTGAGCTTCAAACCAGCCTGAGCTGCATAAGGAGACCCTGTGTCAATCAATCAATCAATCAATCAATCAGTCAATCAATCAATCAATCAATCAATCAATAAAATTTGAAAATAATATTTCTTCTTAGTAGTAATCTCTGATAAGAAACCCAAGGGCCCCCAAACAGCAAACCGCTACAACTCACCATCAGAGCTATGGGACTGTGAGGAAAAAAAATCAGCAAATGGGGTCTGGGTCAGCTAGCTCCCTTTCCTTTAGTTGACTGGCTGGATATGCTCTTGTTTAGAGAAAACTGATCATGAGGCAACCTTGCATGTTTACAATTTTTACTTAGTGATTCATTTTTCTTCAATAACTACAGAAATAATATATGGATTTAGAGCAAAGAAGTGTGTGGAGCCAGCCCGATCAGAGGGCACCTTCTGCCCAGTTTTATGACCTCAGTAAGACCCTGAGAACCCAAAGGACAGAAGTGGAGAACCAACTCCTGCAGATTTTTCCTCTGACTTCCATATACCTGAATGGCTCTCAGAAAACACACAAGCAGGAAAGTAAACATAATTCATTGTTCTTTTAAAAGTACATGGGTGATAGATAGCATTTACCCAGGAGAAGGAAGGAAGAAAGGAAGGTAGGAAGAGGGAGTAGGATTGTCACTACCTGGTGTCACGTTGTGCATATAACTAAGACAGTGGCCAAGCCTACTTCAGAAAGGCTAGCACACAATACTGGCAGGGAAATAATATTCTGTGGCTTTAAAGTCAACTAGCAGCTGCCAGAGCTAATCATTGCATAGACTGGGCACATATGTTCCTTAAACCAAGTAAAGTATAGCTCAGGACTTAAAAATCAACTTATGAGAAGTTAACAAACCTCTAGAAGGCTCACTGATATTCCTGTCAAGGAAGTATAACATCGGACTCATCTCTGTTCATTCCTAACATCCCAGCAGAAGACTTCTGGTTCTGGATCCTGGACCATATCCAGATCTTTGTCTGGATCCAGACCCGGATCTTTGTCTTGAAACTCACTTGCACTAGGATAAAATACATCGTTCAGGAGGATGTTGCATACATCAGGCTGTGTTCCTGCTTAGGAATGCTGAGTTTAATCCTTTATGATATGGAGTAGGCAAACCTAACTTTTGCGCCAGAGGAGACACCATCTCTATCTTCCAAATTTGTTAGTATGCAAGAATTGTTGAAAAGAGAGTGTGAGACCAAAGACATGAAGACCATTAGAGAATATGGTCCTCTGAAAACATCAGAGGTATACTGTACTACTTGGAGCCTGGATCAGCTTAATCTCCAATTAGAACCGGGACCAGAATTTGCCAGTTTGTCAACTTTTCTTTGCTATGTGAGAAACAGGCAGTTGCTAATCAGAATAGCAAAGGCTCCTGTTGTGCCTTCAAATGTATGCTTCATATAGCTTAAGAATTAGTAACAGGCCCAGCTACATAAATCATTTTGATCTTTCTAGTTGTATATGACTATATTTATGTATCCAATAAATATGGCTATCTGAGAATTACAATTCCAAATGTTTGCAAGGGCTGGCAGATTGCCTGAGTTTGAAATGAGTCATGTGTGAGCTATGGCTGGGTCTCTTAACCTAAGCGCTCTTGATATTAGGGACCAGGTACCTTTTGCTGTTGGAAGTGATGCTATTTATCCGCCACAGAGTATTTTGACACTATCTCCAGCTTCTTCATGGTCCAGCACACCCACCTCAATTTAGACAATAAAAATGTCTTCAGATATCAGCAAATGTTTGAGGGAATGAGGCACTGGGCATAGAAAGCTAAAGAAAATGTTTCAATGGACGGGCTCTCATCCCTTGACACTGTGTGCTACACACTGTAGACACTGAATTATCCTTTCTACACATGGGGAATTTCTAGTAGCAACTAAACATTCTGATATTTTAATACAGAAAAGCAATTGCTTTAAAAGTGATCGGCATGCATATGGTTTTCCCAGGAACATATTTTCACATGTGTGCATGTCTAGGACGTGGCACTTTGAACCCAATCTCAACATTGAAGAGGGGAGGAGCCTGGAAATGCTCGGAAGAGCCTGAAGTAATGGAAAGAAGGATAAGAATAAAGCTCTGAGAAAGAGGAACATTCCTCCACTGCTGGTGGGACTGCAAGAGGGTACAACCACTCTGGAAATCAGACTGGCGGTTCCTCAGAAAACTGGACACGATACTTCTGGAGGATCCAGCCATACCACTCCTGGGAATATACCCAGAAGATTCCCCAGCATGCAATAAAAATTCCACACATGCTCCACTATGTTCATAGCAGCCCTATTTATAGTAGCTGGAAAGAACCCAGATGTCCCTCAATGGAGGAATGGATACAAAAAATGTGGTATATATACACAATGGAGTACTATTTAGCCATTAAAACAATGAATTCATGAAATTCTTAGAGAAACGGTTTGAACTGGAGAGCATCATACTAAGTGAGGTAACTCAGTCTCAAAAGAATACCCATGGTATGCACTCATTGACAAGTTGATATTAGCCTAGAATCTTGGGACACCAAAGACACAATCCACATACCAAATGATGTCCAACAAGAAGGAAGGAGTGGACCCTGGTTCTGGAAAGGCTCAAAGCATCAGTGTAGGGGAATACCAGAACAGGGAAGTGGGAAAGGGGTGGATGGGGGAACAGGGAGAGGGAAAAGGGCATGTGGGACCTTTGGGGTGGGGGACCAGAAAAAGGTAAATGAAATGTAAATATAGAATATATCAAATAAAAAAAATTTAAACAAAGAATAAAGCTCTGAGCAGACATGGGCATGCACTTGCCCTCCAGGGCTCTCTCAGCAGCCCCTCTCCGAGGGCAACTATAGCAGCTTATTGGAATATGTATCATAACATTGCCAGGGACTTCCCACCTATATCCCGCCTCTCGTACAAAAACAAAAACAAATTTACATGAGGAAGATGTGTTATTTTGGCTCTTTTATCAGCCATATGCACCACTGGCTGTTTGTTTTATCTTTATTAGGTGTGCAATATGCAGGAAATAAACATTTTTATAATTCTAGCAGCTTTTTAAAAATATATTCATTTACACTAAGATTTTTGTTTACTTTTATATACTAGAAAATCAATATCTTTAAGTCAATTTTCTAAAAATAATACTTTTTCTAAAGACATCTTTAGCAACAACATTGAATTTATGGAAATAGAATAATAAAAAATATTCTTATGAAATTCTCTTTTTGTTGAAAATCTCTGGTGTCGATTGTACTGAGTGGAGTAATTGAAAATTGCAGTTATTTTATCATAGTAATAGTAATTATATAGTGATTAAAATCACTTTTCTTCATTATAAGAAAAGAGTTCAGAGTTACTCGAAGTTAGCAACAGCATTCTGCCACTGAAAGCTCAACAGAACGTGAACGCTGGCGGGAACCAAGCTTCCATTTGTCACTCACAGCCGATCTTTTATTCCAGAACTCACCCCTCAGCCTTGGAATCCCTGACGTCCAGTTTTGACAAAACCAACTCTCCAAGGTGTGACAAGCTAGTGAGAGCAAAGTCTAGCAGTTTAAA
This sequence comes from Apodemus agrarius, assembly GCA_964023405.1. Lineage (NCBI taxonomy): Eukaryota > Metazoa > Chordata > Mammalia > Rodentia > Muridae > Apodemus > Apodemus agrarius. The sequence continues at coordinate 153,129,658 of OZ030005.1, forward strand.
AGTTACATGCTTGGGAAATATTTCAGAGTGTTAGACTGAATAAAGAAGTCTACCATCTTCATCATGCCAAGGAATCTAAACTTCACAACGTGTCTTCCCTTGCCAGCGTGAGTACTCTGTAACTCAGTGGCCAAAAATGGTGTCTGGGAGCTGCACAACTAATCCACCTTCTATCCCCGCCCCTACCCCCTCCTCCACATTCCTCAGACACAGAGCTTGAAGCACAAGGAGCTTGTCCATTGTCTCTGTCTCTATGTGCCCTGCCATACATGGATATATATCTATCTCTATCTCTATCTATATCTCTATCTATATCTCTATCTATATCTATATCTATATCTATATCTATATCTATATCTACATCTACATCTACATCTACATCTACATCTACATCTACATCTACATCTACATCTACATCTACATCTATATCTATATCTATATCTATCTGGCTATCTATCTATCTATCTATCTATCTATCTATCTATCTATCTATCCATGTCCTGTACTTCCATTTTGGGTCCACTCTTAGGAAATGGTCTGTTTTGTTTTGTTCTTTTGCTTTTGGACTGATTTTGTTTTCTTTATAACTCTGGTTGTCCTGGAACTCACTCTGCCGACTAGGCTAGTCTCAAACTCACAGAGATCCACCTGCCTCGGTCTCCCAAGTACTAGAATTAAAGGCGTGCACAACCACAACCACCACCTGGCTTGAGCTGCAGTCTTTCTTTAAGATGTGGCTGAATCCACATGTGGGAGCATCAGGCAAGTCTCATGTGACTGGAATAAATGATAATCCCTTGTCATAGGAATGTCAAGAATCGGCTGTCAGACAGGGAACCCTGTCTTGTGAAAAGTCTTGTTTCTGACCTTTACAACCACATGGCGCAGATGGTCTAAAAAGTTGTTTTTCTTTAACACACATGAAGATTAGCACTGATTACAATGATGTCTTTGCCAAACCCTCTTGTCCTTTGCAGCAGCCCAGGAAGTATTTTGGATTTTTTGATATTATAGCTTAAAGTTCATTGAATAAAAGAATGTACTCAGGTAAAGAAGGATGTCGGAGCATCCCAAAGCATGTTTAGGCACATAGTCAGGTGCTCATGGAGACTTTTGAGCCATGCTTGCTGGTGGCCGCACTTCACCCAGTGCTCTCTCTCAGCCCAACCTGAAATTCTCAATGACACCACAGGAACTTTTTACAATGTTAACAACTGTCCCTGGAACTGGACTGGAAAAGGGATGGGATGTGTTCTCTGTTAGATCTGGAGAACTGAACACATTTCCTACCTTCTGAACTCATGCATAACTGGTTATTGTGCAGAACGGATTAATCAAAGTATTATCTGTCTGCTACACCTTAAGGGAGATTGGTCCACACAGGGTAGTCCTCAGGCAGTTTTATTTTCTCTTGTTTGTTGTTGTTACTAGTCCAGGTTAGTTCTTGGTCTCAGACGAAGATTGTCTTCAACTCCTGAGTGAAATAAGTGTATTCTAGAAACTTTCTGTCATTGGACAGTCTCAGCAGAGCAAGCATAGAATCCATCTTGAATTGAAGCTCAAACTCTGTAACTAGAATCTCTCTCTCTCTCTCTCTCTCTCTCTCTCTCTCTCTCTCTCACCATGCCTGCTCTGTAGTGGAAGAGTTAGGAGAGCGAGGGAGAAAGGACAGCTTTTCTTTCTCCTCCTCTCTAGTGTATCAACAGTTCTTTTCTTCAGTTGCTTATGAGTGGTAATTCACAGGAAGGAAACATGTGGAAAGGCAGGAGGGAGACCTAATCCGTCCTATCATTTCATCAAAGGGCAGTATTTTCTGGGCTTTGGGGACATTGAAATGGACTCTTCCTCTGATGGAGGCTTTTATGAGCTCTTCGGAGGACATGCTGCTATGAAAACTCATGCTAAAGCTTGGTGCCCAGTGTAAGTGTAGGGAGCTGCTAAGAGCTCAACATGGTGGTTAGGTCATTAGAAAAGATCCAGATGTCTCTGTGACAACGAGTTCAAGCTGTCAGCATTGAAATGCCTGCCAGAAGAGAATGTTGTTATAAAGAAAGTCTGTTCTCCCCTAGTTCCTCAGGCCTCCTTCCACATACCCTTCCTCCCTTCTGTTTCTGTGCGATACACAGCGTACCATGGGCCTCTCTAGAAGCCAGCAGGATGCTGCCTTGATCTTAGGCTTGCAAAACTATGAGAAAAATCACCTTTTCTTGTATACCTCACCTCGTGTATTTTTTCACAGAAGCAGAACATGGTTGTCCCTCTCTGTCCCACCATCATCCCCCTCATTGTTAAGGATATCTTGCCTAAAATTCACTTAATGAGAAAGAATGCATCTATGTTCTGGTTTATCCTTTAACTGCTGGAAACAGAAAATTGACCAGCACCATTTATTGTTGTTAAGGATATCTTGCCTAAAATTCACTTAATGAGAAAGAATGCATCTATGTTCTGGTTTAATCCTTTAACTGCTGGAAACAGAAAACTGACCAGCACCATTTATTGATGTCCCATGACTCTTATTCAGATTTTAGATGCTCCATAGCACCCCTCTCCAGGAAAGGGGACAGCCACTGTGTATGTGCATGTGCGCGTGTGTGTTGTGTGGTGTAGAGCAATAGAAAAGGATTTTATAACAATCACAAAGTACATAGTTCATCACACACACACACACACACACACACACACACACATACACACACACACACAGAGAGAGAGAGAGAGAGAGAGAGAGAGAGAGAGAGAGAGAGAATAAGTCCTGAGTACTTAGATCAATGCCTGATATAGAACAGCCACAGCTTTGATGAATATTTCTTGAATTGAATGAATTAACCATTTATGTTTCATTCCTCTACAATAAAAAACCAAATGTAATACCTCTCCGTTTTCACGATACTAAATTTTATCAAATTCTAACAATAAATAAATACACCTTTACTATGATTTTTGGGACCCCTCAAGGTACCAGCTATATTCCTAGAGGTTTTTTATCAAAATTATTGTTTTATATTCTCAGTAATTCTGCAAAGTTATGTTTAATCATGTTTTTATAGTTAAAGGAACAATGTAAGTAAGACTTAACTAAGATAACATGAAAAATAGTAAAAGATTCTAGTTATTAACCTTTGGCTTTATATCTAAGGGTTTATCTATTGAAACATGTGTGTTAAATTTCATGTAGGAGTTTTTTTCTATGGTTTATCTACTGTGTTACATATTTCCTTCATTACATTGTTGTTGTTGTTTTGTGTACGTGTGTGTAGTAGAAAGATAAATTATATTTTCTCCCTAAAATTTTTTTCCTAATCCTTTTTCCATTCAGCCAGAATCCATCTTTGGTTTAGACTGACTCTATTCTACAGCTTCAGTTTCTACAGCTGTATGGAAAATATGAGTTTTGGGTGATATAGTAGAAGGGGCTTGGGGGTATTAAAAGGCACATCATATTAACTTGTAACTGTTCTTGGTTGACAGAATACACTAAGATCTAATATTAGTTGAGGGAAACCTATTTAATTCTAGGAATAACTGGCAGATGCTGTAGGCTTTCCTGTGATCAAGGTAACTTGAAAGCCTACTTATATAATACCTACAAGTAGGTATTACTTGGCTGATTATATTGAAAATATCAGCTACAGTGGGGAATACATAGATACTGAAATATAAAGTTGAAGATGCAAGCCTGATTTTAAATATGACTGCCAAGTGCTTCAAACGTAAGTTTTAAAAGGTTTTGGAGTTGTTTGACATATTATAAAGATAGTTACCATGAGAAATACATTTTATTTGTGAAGCTCTATTATTGAATTGCTTAAGATACAATAGATAAAGAATGGCCATATATTTTATGTTTTCTGATTATGAAGAAAGATTAATTTGCACATCGATTCTCAATTCGAATGTTCTGTATTGTGTAAGATTTCTTGACACATAAGGGGAATTTAGATGTGCCACCCACAACGGCTCTGCACTTCTTTTAATCCCACATGGCACTCGGGATTTTGCTTTACTTCCTGCTTCCTTTTGTCCAACGCATATTCAATGACCGAATGAATGAATGCAGGGCAAGTAGGATCATTGGAATAAATTGTTTTCTTAAGAACTTTCATTTTCTATCTATTAAAGCCATGCTCGACCACGGTTTGCTCCTCGGTTCTGATCTATGATGGCCCTCCAAAATGTGTTCTACCTCTAAGTGCTAGCAGCTGTTTTTGATAATTTTTCTTCAAACTACGTCAAAGAGTATCCGCTGTTCTCCACAATAGAAAGAATAAGCTGTGATCCCAGGACTTGGAAAGCAGATGCCTAGTCTCCCTAATGTGCCCCAGGCCAAATGGAATATTCGATAAAATTCTGTTTCAAGGAAAGAAAAGAAAAGTAAAGAAAAAAAGGAAAAGGTTACTCACACTTATATTTTATTATCCCCAAAGCCATGTTTCTCCTTTCTCTTTCCACAGGAAGGTGATCAGTGAGATGATTTTCTTAGAGTACTTGTTTTAGTGGGTGAAGAAATCTAGGCTCTCTGAGGTCTGCCTTAAAGGCTGAGCGGCTGAATATAAAAATATACCCTTATCACAGGGTAGACCTGACAATAGTCCACTACCACCTTCATCTTTTCCAGGCTGAGCTTGGTGCTGCTGGCGATGAGCTAGGTGTGGTTGGAGATGTGTTCTCTGCTCTACTGCAGGGAGCCCTTTCTGGGAGTGAAGAAATACCTCCCTCTGCAGCAGCACACCTGATTCTAGCAAGTCCAAGAAAGCACAGCTTGCGCTTTGGAATTCTGCTAAAGCACATAAATTATAAAGGTATTTTCTGCCACTCTTAACTTTTTTTTTTTTTTAAAGAAAAAGAAAGAACCCTCTAGTTTGTTATTTTCAATGTTCCTTAGTAGGACAATGAATGATGAGAATGTATATAGAAACTTTTAACACTCATGAATCTCCTCGGGGAAAGCTGCATTCGAAGGCCTCATAACTAGCTTCACTTCACACCAACTTGGTTTTTACCCCCCAACCCTTAGAAGGGAGAAAGGGCGTTTTCTTCCAAAAGGGACAAAAAAACTTACCTTGGACCTCCGGTATGAAGCATTCCCATGTTTTAACCAAACTCTCGTAAGTGAATACTAATCACCTAATTATTCCAGTCCAGATTGCATTAAAATAGAGATAAAACATAGACTATTAGTTACACAAAAGGGAATTTGCCAGATTGCTTCATCAAAGCCCACCCCCCCATGTCATAAAAAATGTCCTTTCATTAATCAAAATATCACCTGAATGAAGTCATCATGTTTAGCCTGATTGCATTTCCCGCATATATGTGCAGCTGCATTGGCCTCTCATAAATGTCATTTGATTATGAGAAAATAAACAGGGAGGGACTCAAAGGGAGTCAGTCCGGGGCCTGCTTGTTTACCTGCGGCAGCTTTCTTAGCTGAAGAACAAATGTCATGCAAATGGTGCTCCGGCAATGGGCTGCCAATCACTCGGGCCTGGCATTCATGATGATTTGCTAAATCATTTAAAGAGACATGCTTTACTAAATGAAAAAATATCAGCAGCGAGGGCCTGTGTTTAAACATGGGGCTGAGTTATTATCCCAGTAGGCTGGAATGAAATGAAGACATCTTCCAATTAAAGCTTGCAGATGAACCCAGACAAACCCCCCCTTTTTTTTTCATAAAGACAAGCAGATTATGATTGGGAAGGAACAGCGACAGAGGCTTTCATTACACGCTGATTATGGTGATAAAATTCCCAGTGCTGTGTGTCTGCGGGCCCAACTTCACATTTGAAGGTTTTTAATATAATTTCCTTAGGGTGAAATGCTGAAGATTTATTAAACTTTATGAAGGGCTTACAGATCCAATTTAAGAGGACATATCACAGGGCAAAACTGACAGACGATAAAATACATTCCAACTATAAGAAGAAGAAGAGGGGGGGCGAAAAGGAGAAAGTTGAGCCGTGAAACTGTTTTTAAACATTTTTGGTTGTTGGCAGTGTTCAAGTAAAATCAGTTATTCCCCACCTCCCCACCCCCACCCCCCCAGAGTTATAGCCTTTTGTGCCGCTGAAGTTTCTTCATGCTTTTTACGAGTTTGTTTTCCACCCACAGCTTAGAGAACTCACCTAATTTAATCCTAAATAATTAAATAAATAAAGGTACCCAAGTAATCTTAAAGTCCTTGGTTTGTAGGAGCCCTCAACACTCAAAGAGTTTGCCCAAAATGAGCCATGCCCAGCTCTCCTTCTCCCAGAAGGCCATTGTTATACTCCCCTGATCAGTCCCCCCTTTCCATTTTCATCTTGTAAGACAAGGTGAGCAACTTTAATTATCTCAGTTTTGACTCAAAAGATCCAAAGGATTTGCAGAGATGCCTTTGCTTCTTCTCATGGCTCTATGAACCTATGCGGCAGGAGTGAATTCCAGTAGGATGCCATTAGAAAACAGAGCATAGACTTGCCTTTTCTCTGCCAGTGAAGAAAACTTCAATAGAGTTTAGGTAACTCCTAAGCTTTGCTCATCCTTAAACCAAGGCTATAGGTAAGAAAGCAACTGCAGAGCCAGGCTGGCTGAACTGGCCAGCCATTGAGGTGCATGTCTTTAAGCCCAGCATGTAGAGGCAGAGGCAATTGGACCTCTGTGAACCCAAGCTCAGCCTGGTCTACAAAGTGAACTCCAGGCCAATTGAGGCACAGCAAGACCATGTCTTAAAGAAAGAAAACAATAAAAATCTGGGGCTGGAGAAATGGCTCAGCCAGTAACAGCTAGGTTCACAACCAAAAGACAAGCAAGCAGCCACAGGACACTGCCTTCTATCGCTGTCATCTAGCAACCCTCACTCTGGGAAATTTTCCTACTTCACACTGTGGATGGAATTTCTGTGTAATTTTTCTTTCCATTCTGCTTCCCTCCCTTTCTTTATCCATTCCTTCCTTCCACAACTTTTGGAAATATACTTTAGATAGCAGAAACATGTACTTGTGTTTAGCCAGATATGGTGGTGAAATCTATAATGGTAACCACTCAAAGACTTAGGCTGGCCTAGGGTAGAAATCATAAGTTTAAAGCCAGGCTGTTTGACATCACAACTGTCTTCTACCTCCAATAGGCAGTGGCTCCATTATTTTATCTGTGTAGCTAACACAAACGCACACACACGCACACACACACACACACACACACACACACTACTGGCTCTGTAAGAATGGTAAGAGATTCTATGAAATAAATGTAGTATGATATGCTTCACTGAAGAAAAACAAGACCTTCCTTTTGCTGAGCTTTGAAACATCAGTGACATGGCTATAATATCAAAGAAAACCCGATTTCTGGCCTCTTGGCTCTGTTATTCTTCTGTACTAATTATATAATCACAGATTAATAATAGGACAGAGGTGTGAAAAGGCAGATATTTCTTATTACCTACATTATTACTAAGAGTTTCATTTATAACACAACTACTCATGACTCATAATAGGTTCTGAAAACAAATTAGTTCAGCTAATAATAATGGCATAATATTGATTAGTATTTTACTTAATATTCACATGCTCTCTATGACTTTGAATGAAGAGAGATAGTGATGGAGATATGTAAGATTATGCCTTCAGCTCCTTCTTTTCATAACTGGGCACTTCACACAGAAGAGGTTTTGCCTGTTTGTTTTGTGTGGGTTTTGTTTGTGTTTGTGCCCTTGATGCTACTGCACTTTCTGTTCAGGATTCAAGTGACCCTGGCTCTTCTTATTTCCTTATTTATCTTTCATGTACTAGAATGTGTCTGTGAAGATCTACTTGGGATCCAAATGGTTCCAGGCCATTTAGGCCATAACAAAACACCTTTAGTGAATGAGTCATAAACAACAGAAACACCACAACATCAGAGTTTGAGGCTTAGGTGAAGGCCCTGAATGATGTGGTACCCTTTCCTCATCCATAGATGACACCTTGCTATGCCCGCTCATGGAGGCTGGAGGAAAAGAACTTTGAATTTCTTCTAAAAGAGTAATCCCAGGAATGAGGACCTTTATGTGCTAATCACCTCTCCAAAGACACGTCTAGGAGGTTAGAGGTTCTACATGTTAAACATCTTTTCAAGTAGCATGATATTTACCTTGATCTTTGTAGTTAATTATTCAAGCTAAGCTTACTTAGGCCAAAGTCCTACACTGGATTTCACTTAACATTTCTACCTTATTTGATTGAACCCACATGGGTAGGGATTTGGTAAAAGAAAACAAAAAACCAAAAATCAAAAGACAAAAAACAACAAAGCTATTGAACAAAAGAACAAAATACATAGTCACCACCATTAACACAACCACCAGTAAAAAACAAACAAACAAACAAACAAACAAAACCCCATCCACTGTGATCATGATGAGCTAAAGAAGAACTGGTACCCTTCATGGAACAGCAGAACAAACCCCTGGCCTAGAATCAAAGTATAAGTCACAGTATAAGTTGAGGACCTGAGCCTGGCTGCTTCTCTATGTCCATCAGGTGATCTAGATTGTTCCAGAATACAGACCATATGGAAAGTCTACCTTGGGCCTTCCCTAACCACGATGACAAGGTAATTTGGCACAGTAAAAAAAAATCTGCTGTACACTAACCTATGCACTTTAATGTGATCACATCCCCCCTTTGATAGCCTGTAACTTTAAGGGTTATATTTAAAGTTATTTTCTGCCCTAGTTAACTTCAGGAGTCAACTTGACACACTTGAGGCGAGGGAACTGCAACTAAGAAAGTTCTTCCACTGGAGTAGCCTGTGTGCACGTGGGACATTTTCTTGATTTGGAATTGATGTAGGAGAGCTAAGTCCACTGAGGGTGGTATGATTCCTAGGCAGGTGGTCCTGGGCTTTATGAGATAGGTAGCAGAGCAGAGCAGGGAGGCAAGCCAATAATCAATGTCCCCCTGTAGTTTCTGCTTCAAGCCCTTGCTTGAGTCCCTGCCTTGACTTCCCCTCATGATAGGCCATGAACCTGCTTGCTAAATGGACCCTTTCCTCCTCCAATGAAAAGAACACACATAATAAGCATATACTGACTATTACTGTCCATCTACTCATACATTAAGTTTTCTGGTTGACCTGAAGACTAATTAACAGTTAAGTAACACTTTATTCATACTCCTTGGGTACTGAACTGGTAGAGAATCATTTCAGGTAACTAGTAAACTGGTTGGAAAGTTCCCTGAGGGATATAAAAACAAGGGTGGAGTCAGGGCATCATTCATCCCCTCCAGCAAGCAAAAGGTAGAAACTACCCACATGCAGTTTTGCTTTAATTGTAAGACTATTCTGATCTGCCTTTGGATCCTTTCATTGGTGAATAAATTATTACATTCTCTCTACCCAGTGGCCCAAAGGCATTAAAATAACAGTGTTGTTAGAAGTAAGGAAGATGTGTAGAGAGGCAACGTTTAGTTTATAATAACACACTCTAGAGCTGTGAACCTCTTTAGAACATTGGCTGGTGGAACGGAAAGAAACTTCTGTGAGCATTTGAACCGATGTCCCAAGTAAGAGGAAAATACACTGGTTTTCTCAGGTTATGGACAAGACTGAAGGAAAGGGCAGGGAAAGGTGAAAGAGAAATTAAAAATGGATAATAAAGGAAGCATTCTATAAAGCAAAGGTATAATCTTTGGGGAATTGTAAAGTGACATTTAAATTCCAAGAGTGAGAAATGAAATAGAATTGAAAGATGATATTGAGAACTAAGAAAGTTCCAACTACAGTCTTTTGCCCTTTATATCTAAGTCCAAATGGATTTTAAGAGACTTAATTCAAACACATATTTAGTGAACCCTGATTTTTTTGCAAGGTAATCTTCCATGCTCTGTGTCAAGATGAATTTATTATGATTTCTGACTAGATAGGAATTAAAATCATTAAGAAACAGAAAAACACCCAACTTTGGAAAGGTTCATATAATTTTGGAAATGTGAGACTTATAATAGAAAAGAGTTAATGGAAGACTATCTTTGGAGTATGGCCAGAAGAACAAATGAGATTGCAGCAGTAGCAAGGAGTGTTGCAGACTATGACCACTGCAGGAATGTTGAGTGTACATGTCCTCTGGGACTAACGGATAGTCCTGGTAGGCCACTGGCAGAGACTTCTGTCATCAGTAGTGGAAGAGTTTATAAATCGGTAGGTAACACTGGAAGTTGATTCGATATGTGTTTGCTTTTTTTCTGAACATTTAAATTTTTTATTTATTCAAATTACGTACAAAGAAGGGTTGGATTAATGAATATGAAGAAAGGGGCAAAGGAGAGTGTGTGACAGAACCAGCCCAAAAGTTGAAGCTACTACTAGGAGAAGAACACTGGAGGCTTAAATTATGACAGAGGTAGAGAAGGAGCAATGAGGAACATGAGGAAACATGAGAAAACATTGAAGATTAAAAATGGGTGGCCAGGGGAATACCTATGAGATACCTGTTTACACATCTTACAGGAAAACATAAATTTAGAATTCAGGATGCCCTGTGGTTCATGTAATGGGTAGACGCTAGCTTCTACTACAGGTGAGGGAAGTCTAAGTCATGCGATGTGAATACAACAGATAGATTATCCATGATTCTTCCCTGAGGGAAACCAGCCTGAAGTTAAAGTGTAGCAGCAGTGTACCAAATGGAACATGGAAGACTTTGTTAGAGATTAAAAAAATCAAGTTCTCTGGACTCTGATGGAGAGGATAGTTCATTTCTTTAGTGAGAAGTCAGCATTGAGAGAGAATTTGGGGAAAACGGGAGCTAATAGACATGGTTATAAAGAAAAGGCTAGTAGACTGAAATATTAATATGATCATTAGGAAAAAGAGAAAAGTTTCCTTACCTGTAGAATAAAGTCTCTCCTCCCTTCTCTTCCCTTTTCTTTCCTCCTTCCTCTTTCCCTCTCTTTCACTACTCTCCTATTCATATACAGAATTCCCTTCCTTCTTAATTTTTAACCTACATATAATATCCTATTATAATATTAGAATTAGCCAGAATATGTAAATGTCTTCCATAAACTCAGACAAAAACACCAGATACATAGTATGAGATTCAAACATGGGCAGGGCTGGCTTATAAATTTTTGCAGCCACAACTGGTCTATCAAGACATATCTCAGAAGGCTTCTTTATGTTCCAAAAAGGAGAGGAGACTTCTATTCCAATCTTTTAAATGGCAATTTTTTCCCCAAATTCATTCAACTGTAGATAATAGTTTACTTCTTAGGCTCTCTAGAAACTTTTGAAAACCTATGTATTGATTCCTGATACTTAGCCCTTGAAACTCAAAAACCAAAAACTTTACTTTATCATTAGTGTTTATATTTAATGTATTTCTAAGGTCCTGCAGTTCAAGTCAGGACTAGCTTAGGTTTCAGGCCAAGACTTGTGTTAGAATATATTTGTTTCTGGGAAGACTAACATACCGAAAATGACATTTTTGCTCCAGGCATAGATATCAGAAAGAAATAAAACATACATTTTATAGTAAAGAGCACTCAGAGGTGGCTATGCTATTTTGAACCAAGTCAAAGGAAGAAGAAAATAAGATGCCATGTCCCTTGGTCCTAGAAACTTGACTGTGCAATGAGTGGAATAAGAAAGGACAGACGTACGTACGGAAGAGTTGGGATTTAGTACTTTGTGCTTACTCTAATGTAGCCACATCTACCACGAAACAACCCAGAACCCAAGACATCTATATGTACAGCCCAAGAAGGCAGAGTTAGCTAGTTTTGGTAGAAGGCCTCTCTAGGGGTGGAGTTATGGGTTGTAATCACCCATGAGGAAGAAGCTGCAGCTGCTATTTTTTGCACAATCTGAACAATCATTCAGATATAGATACTATATACTACTCTATACTTGGACCCCAGAAAGGTTTTCCATGTCTTTGAGCCTCACTTGGAGGAGCGCTTTGCCAATTGCTATTGGGTCTGAGGAATTGCCCCTTGGCAATAATACATATTCATTTTGGATTTTATCCACTCCTTATGTATTTACTCAAGGATACTTTTGCTCCCTTTACTAAGGAATAGGGTAGAGTTAAGCAATGGTTTCTTGTTCATTTCTAATTTGAATAGTTCTTCAAGATGCACAACAAAGTCTCAGAAGGAAAGCTGGACATGAATGCTAACTGCCAGGGCTAACAATTGAAAGTGGCATTCTTTGGAGATGGCAAAAACTCAGGGTTGTAACCTATATTCTCCAGTAGTGATTTCTGATGTTCAAGGGGTAATTTCTTGCTGTTTTTCCCCCTATCATGAAAGCATTAACAGCCAAGCTTTCCTCCTCATTTTAGAGTTACTGTTTCAATGCCTTCATTTATAATGTGGGTGAAGAACATGCCATATAAACATCTTGTTCCTAGTACCAAGGTAAAGTGTTATTTGTGTCTGCTGGTAACCACTCTATCTATGCTGTCCCATAACCATTCCTTACACTGAAGGCTAGAGAATGTAGTTACCTGCCTGGATGTCTGTTGTGTGATACGCTTGGGCAGACAGGAGCATATATCTACTCACCCTAGAAAGGAAACTGATGACAGAGTAGATAGCACCAAGGTCTAACTTGGTGAACTATGATATGATTTTTATTGGAGTTATTTACATTGGAATATTGGTGAGGGGTTACTTCCAGTCATGGAAATGACTCAAGGACAGCAGTATCACCAAACCCATCCTAGCATGGGTGACAGCTCTCAAAAGCTGAGAATCAAAAGCAAACTGCACGACCTACAGTCAGCTCAATAGGTCAGAGAGTGTCCTATCCTGGTGGCTCAGTTACCCGGAGCCTCTCCCAGGCAGCTCAGTTGGCCTTCCTTTCTTCTAGGCAGCTCAGCTGGTCTCTGCTTCCTCCAGGCCTTTTGATTTTGATTAATTCTTCATACACAGTGTCTAGCAACAAAAGGAAATGTAACATTATAACATTTTAGAGACAAGAATAAGCAAGGGGACAGGGAAGAACAGGACGCAGGTGGTGGACATAGGTTGTGAAAGAGAATATAAAGCTAATTGTTTTTCTAGTTCCTAGCTCGGTTTTTAATTTAGGGGGCATTTGGTAGTAGATAAACTCATAAAATTATGCTCCATGGTAAAAAATATAAAACTCAATGTAAAGGTCCACAGTGTCCTGGAATGACTACTCCAACTGTGTAGAACTTAATTGAGTTGTATAATCTTTGTGTCTGTGATTTCAGTGAGCATGTTTTTAAAATCATTGCAACATTTTTCTTACAAAGATTAATTTTTAAAAATTCTGTAAAACTATCCCTCTCCCCAACACACAACCACATTAGATGCAGAATGTCTGAACTCTTATTTCTAAGGCCTAGGAGGAATCTATCACCTTTCAGCTAACAGCTCACAATGGCAGACAAAACTAAAAATCAAAAGTGGCCAGAAGTTCTTCCTTCCTTCCTTCCTTCCTTCCTTCCTTCCTTCCTTCCTTCCTTCCTTCCTTCCTTCCTTCCCTGTGTCCTTATTTCTGAAGGAAGCTGCATCCTGGTCTCAATCCAATCTCTGCCGACTGGCATTTTTCTTTCACTCTTTGCCTTGGCCAGCGTGTCTGTCTTGCTTGAGTCCATGGCTGGCTTCCCTCTCTGCTCATCCCTCTTGTTCTTTACTAGAACATACTGATTACTGGGGCTCTCTTGCCATGCACTGTATCGGTGCTACGGCATCGGTACTACATTCCTTTGGCAATGCAACATTCTTAATTACTGGAGTATAAATGGAAGCCAAGAGTCACAGAACCCCAGGACTAAAATGAGCTTTAACACATGATAATTCTGAATCCTAGAGAGGCAAGAACCACACATAAGTCCTCTCTAGAATGGAATGTGAAAGACTCAAGGCCCTGTATCCATGGGGTGTGTGGACAAGCCCAGCTTTGTGCTTATTGTACATGGCTACCTTCTAGTGCTGCAACATATGCTAAGGATGTCAATAATATTAGTTTAGCTGCAGGATATGATAGACTAAGAAGGAATCCATAATAAAATAACCCCCGTGCAAATGGAAACTCAAGTGTAGAAAACTTAAGTATTATTTCTCTGTTTCATAAGATTCTTCTCGTGGCATTTTGAGACAAGGTAGATTACAGCAACTTTTAGAAATTCTCAGGCAGTTAAACTTCTTACACCAGCCAGTTATTACTCTGAAACCGACTAATGGCTTAGTAGTCTTCCAATGAAGACATTCTTTCTTCGCTTAGAGAACAAAGAAATACACAGATGAATTAGGGATACAGGACACAAGAAAGATGCGGAGAACCATTTCATACATTGACTTGCATGCTAGTCTTTGCCCTCTGGCCCACTCCTCCCACCCTTTCTCTACCCTCTCTTCATTGCCTTTTGCCTGAGGCAAGGAGGCGGGGAAGACTTAAGGGAAAACCAACTGTGTCTGTGAGGCTCCTTTGACCTGTGATTTCTTAGCTGGATGCACTTAATTTGGAAGCCTTGCCTGGCAGGTGATTGCAGGACAAGAGAAGACAGTGGTGGATATCCCAACCTATGGCCTCATTCTCGGTCAGTGATGTCGTTCTGGCAATGCTGCCATACCTCTCCTCCAACTTTTGTGGAATAGGGAAGTCATTTGAACCCTGTGAAACATTTCTCTCCTGTCTGCTATGTCTTGAGATGATAACAGTATCACCTGGTGTTGGGTATGCCTTCGTCCCCTAAATGTCCCAATACCTATCAGCAAATAGCTTCCTCACATTCTTTAAATTGTCTCCTTATACTTTTATTAGAGCGAGTTTTCCTTGCCTGCCCTGGGCCCTCACTGGGATAGTCTCTCTGGGGTTCATCACAGTCCTCTGAACTCACCATTTGTCTCCTTTGCTGTACCCGCAGAGTCATCATCATAATGGATAGGCTCAACTCTTGCTCATTTGGTATCTCATAGATGCTCTAAGCCCTGAGAAGTGCAACAACCCTGAGCAGGAGATTGACTCTTAGCTCCCAGTGAACACTGAATATGCAAGAGATCATTAGTGACAGAAGGATAAAGGAGCGAGTGCTAAACTTAGTTTATGTCAATCAAGTCTAACATTTCCTCCAGAATTACAGAAAGTGCCACAAGAACTATTGCTTGTATAGAATTCGATCACATTCCTTGAACAAAACATGGCTAGTTTGGTTGGGTAGTTGCTGGACAACCAACTATTTTAAAAAGTAGCTCATCTTGCCAATGAAATGGCACATGAGCTGATTATTTGTCAGTGCAACACAACCTAGTGAGGAGACCTCTGAAGACGGAACCTGAACAGAGAAGACACCTCCATCAGATTGACCTGTAGGCATGCTGGTGGGAACATTTCCTAGATTGATGATTGATGTGTCAGAGTACAGCCCACTATGGGCAGGGCCACCCAGGGCATATGGTCCTGGGTGATATAAGAAAGATAGCTGAATATGACCAGGGGAACAAGCCAGTAAGCATCGTTCCTCTATGACCTCTGCTTTAATTCCTGTCCAGACATTACTGGATGATGACGGACTATAAAGAGTAAGATGAAATAAACCCTTTACTCCTGGAACTGCTTTGGGCCAGTGTTTGATTTCAGCAGCATAGCCAAACTAGAACAGGGTGGTTAGTGGGAAGGCTTTCAGCTGCCCCAGTTTCCCTCCTGAAAAGAGTTCTTGGAATATTTCTTATTGTTTGAATCTAAAATTTTACTTGTAATGACATTTCAGAATCATGGGTCCTCAGCTGGTGCCATTAATTTTAGGAGTTTCCAGATGCTTTGGTAAGTGGGTCACTGGAGTTGGGTCACTGAGAACGTTATACCTGCCTACTTCCTGTTTCGCCTTCTGTTTTCTGGTCCTGTATGATATTAGCCTGCTCCGTCATGCTTTCCTGACAGCATGAAATGGGCTTCTCCACTGTCTTCCCTGCCAATGAAAGACTGGAGCCATAAGCTCCAATGACTCTTTAAGCTCATTTGTAAGGCACTGTGGGCACAGACATACTGGAGTAAGTAAAACCAACCGTACCTTCTCTTTTTTATCAGTCATTGACAGCTCCCAGTGTTAACTAATGACAGTTCACTTTCTAGGGCTTCTAAGTGCTTCTAAAGCTGCTTTTCTTTAGGCATCATAGAAATTGTTTACTTGGTTTTTTTTTGTTTGTTTGTTTGCAAAAGAAAACCATATATCTACTCTTCTCGATTAATGTTGGGAATGTTACAGAAGGAAAAAGATGTCTTTACAATAGATAAATATCTTAGTTACTATTCTATTGCTCAAAAAAAAAATACCATGACCAAGGCAATTTTTAGAAGAAAGTATTTAATTGGGGGCTTTTCTTATAGTTTAACGAAAGTTAAACCATGATCATCATAGGGGGATTATGGCAGCGGGCAGACAGGGATGGCGTTGAGCAGCAGCTGAGAGCTTATGTTCTTTTCTGTAGGTGGTAGACTAAGAGAGCGTATGACTGTGCCAGATGTGGGCTTTTGAAACCTCAAAGCCCACCCCCTGTGACGCACATCCTCCAACAAGGTCACACTCTTTAAAGAAAGCTACATCTCCTAATCCTTCTCAAATAGTTCACTAACTAGGGACCAAGCATTCACATATGTACACCTATGGAAGGCATTCCTCAATCCACCACCTTGGGAAACGGGACAATAGCAGAGATATGAAACATTCATGTTTTATCTGAGAGGTGGACTAGATTTAAGTGGTTCATTTTTTTTTTCAACCACAATATTTAAGACATTAATATTTACCAAGATTTGCCAAATGCCATACATTGGGAGGGAAAGACTATAATACGATGTGTTTCTGATAGGAGAGAACCAGTCCAGCAGGGAAGGAAACACCTGAGGAGGTTACTGTGCATAAGCAAGTAGGAAGAAAATGGAGGCTGTGTATTCTCTATTCTCTCTTCCTTTTGGATGGAGAGAAAGAAGGCTCAGACCTTGATCGTGGGCTCCCTTAATCTGAAGGGGCCTCTGGGGCCAGTGTTTGGCTGCACCTTCGGGGAGCAGAGCTCTATGGGAAGACCTCCAGAGAGGAGCACTGGGTCTCTCCTGACATAAATAAACAAGGAAGGAAAGAAGGAAGAATCAGGAAAAAGGGTAAGAAGAAAACCAGATAGAAAAAAGAAAGAAGGAAGAGGAGGAATAGGGTGGGGAGAGAAGAAAGAAAAATGAAGGAAGTTTGGTTAGAAACCATTAACCTAAAGTAAGACCCATAAACATTTTCCCCAAATTCCAGATAGCAAATATTTTAATACTTCCAGCTGTAGAGTTTCTGTCTCCTGCTCTGATCTCCTCCAGCCTCAAAAGTAAGCATATTAAAAAAAAAAACAAAAAAGGGGGCATAGCTATCCTAATAAAATTTTATTTATAGGATGCTGAAATGTTCATTCCATGTGTTTTACATATCAGTAAATAAGATTCTTTTCCTTTGTGATTTGGACACATAAAACTCATTCTTAACTCATGCAGTTCAGGTTTTTCTTAGGGTCCATTCACTATTCCTCAAATTTCAAGCTAGAATTAGGAACCTAAAGATGGAGGAACACTATACACCACTGCTCTGCTTGAAAACCAGTCTCCAACCTCATCCACAGCTGGGCGTGGCGTGGCAAGGACATATTGTCGTTAATTAGACACGATGAGTCCCGGTATCCAGGGGTAGGTGGTGGGGTTTTGTGAACCTCACTTGCTTGCCTGTAAATCAGATACATTTACCTGGCCTTTTAATGGTGAAATAAAAACTACAGAAATACTCTTAATGTGAACTTTGTATAGTATTGAAGAAAATGCAAATCCACCAGGAAGAATCTGAAACCCCTCCACCCCCACCCCCCATGCACAGTGCCAGACGGAAAGTACCACCTGCCTGGGCAGGAGATCGTCCCTGGACAGTGATAGAGCTTTCCCCATCAATCTCCCTGCATCCCGGTCTCTGAAGATTGGCCGGCTCACCTTGTTAGTACATGGAGGAGACTGCTTCATGGCTCTTTGCCAGCTGTCTCTATATGACACAGCTCACAGAACTATACCTACCCAGCCAAAGCCTGTGCTGGCTCCTAGCTTAATAGCTGTCTGACAGAGCACTCTTTCCACAGCACAGCATCAAAAGTGTTCTTCTAAAGGTCAGGTGCAATATGCCTGTGGTTAACTCATTTGGATATGTAATCAATTGTCTTCCCAGGGGCGGCAGGTAGCAGGTTTTGCGAGAAGACCTCCTCGCGCTTGCTGTGGTAAAAACATTTCTTAATATTTTAAAAATGCTTTTACAAACATGAATTTTAATGCATCCCACCAAGCTGTTCTAAGCCCATTGTTTCTCTGACGGCCATCATCCGTCCTTATCATCTATGCCCTGTAGTGACTAGGTATCATCATGCTACATTTTGCCCACCTTCCTGGGTTCACATTTTCTTCTGCAAGTGTTGAGACTTCTATTGTCAATGTCATGTTTCCCTATTTTTTGCTCTGCTGAATACAGCTGTAATTTTTTTTTTTTTCAGAACGAATGAAACAATTCCTCACAACCAGAGGCCCTACTTCGTTGTCTCTGGCATTATTTATTTTAATTTTGTGTGTTTCGTCCAGTATACACACTTTACATTCTCTTTCCTTTCTTATTGTTTTCAGAGACCGCTTCTTAGAGCAGAGTTAGATAGAGACATTCTCAACTAAGACACCTTGGAGAGGGCTTTGCACAAGCGCTTTTTAAGTATTTGGTTAAAATGTACTCGCTTGGCCTTTAGGTGGTAAGGTTTAGGTTAAACCACATCACTCCTGCCGTCGCATCCATCATAGGACGTGCCTGCCACAGTTCTGAGCTTTAGGGTTTCAGTCTCTGGCTTCACCTCCCTATGTTCCTGTCATTACCACACCACCAGACCAACAGCTTTTCGGTGAGCAGAAGTGAGCTAGCTTCACCATTCTGTGGTTGTGTTCTTTCATTCCTTCCCCTCCCCCCCGGGTCCCCCCCCCCGCCCCCTGCCAACCTCCTACTGTGCAACAAAACGCTAATGTTACATGACTATCATCCTCAGTCCTGCGGTTTGACACTGGCAATGCCGACAGAGTAAAAGATAACTTTCTAGAGCCTCCTCATGAAACTTGGACCACAATTTTTATAGGATGGGGGGGGGGGAATCACTCTTAGCAAAGAGGCAGGAAAGAGGAGCTCTTTCCTCTGAAAGGACTTTTCAGTAGTTTTAATAACAAACCATTCGGGGGTGGGGGAGGGGGCATTGCTATTGTGTCTGAGAGGTACCAGCATCCCTCACTCCTGCCTTCTGAGCCTGAACAGTGTCACTTGAATTCAATTAAGTACAGCCCTCCCGCGGCTTTTATCTGAGGGTCAGCTTCTAATTGCAGGTATTGCAGCCAAGCCTCTTCCCAAGCCCTGGTGCTCTGTGACAGCTAAGGCCACACCCTGATGTGAGGAAGGACGGGTGGGCATCCTGGTTGTCAACATGTTTCTATACGCAAACTGCTCTTCAGGCTCTGTTTCAGCGATTGTAATCCTAGAAAATAGAAACCAGTGTGAAGATGTTCTATTTATTTATAAGGTACAACACCACTTCGCGTATGAATAAAACCCAGCTAGCTAGCTGTCTTGCCGTTCTGACGGCTCATAGAACATAGACCACGGTCTCTTGAATATTAAAAACTGGGTAGGTAAGCCACAGTTGGGTGCGTGTTGGTGCACAGATATAGGATGCTTTCAAGTTTAATCCTGAAATGCACATGCCTCATAGCTGCCGTGTGCTCCAGTGATGAGAACTACCATTCTTCACCCTTCAGGTGAAGGCAGCAGAATTGTGTGGTGCGCTGGCTCCTCACCTGTCTGCAGGTGCGCAGGAATGAGGTCCCCCCAGCAGGAACACCAGGGGCACTGATTAAGTACAAATGCTTCAAGGACTACAAACTGGTGCAAGAGCGAGAGAACAAGGAGCCTGGCTTCCCTGAACCTCGGGCCCCGGGGCCCCTCCCTCCCTTGGAGACATCATTTCCGCTCCCTGCGCGCTATCCCTGCAGCCCTGGAGACCTTTCAATTGGGTTCTTAATCATTCTCCTTGAGACTGAATAGGAGACCTTGTAATTCTCTGCATGAGTCAGGACTGCAGACAGGCGCTTTCCTGAGCGTTTGACGAAATGGAAATGACGGCATACAAAGAAGTGAGCGGAGTTAGGGGGAAGAAGCCTGCTGGTGACGCCACACCCTTGTGCTCACACTGGTGGGAGGCCATTCCCCATCTCAGAATCAGCATCAGAGCAAGGGCTATGTCCCAGAGGAGCATTAAGGACCATCTCATCACTGAGGGTCAAGAACTGTGCCGTCCTGCAGATAAGAGGTAGGGAAGAAGAAGACCTCTCCCAGGCTCACTCTTGGGCTTTCGGCAGTGGTTCTTACTGGCTGAAACCAGCTGGCATCAGAGGCATGCCGGACCCTGCTGATTCAAGATTCCCGCGAAGGTCTAGTACTAGGGTGGACAGGGCGGAAGAGATAAGACACTGGTGTGTTCTCCTCACATAACCCTGCCTCTGCATTTCCCTCAAACTCTTGGCTTTCCTTCTTGATTTCCAACTCCGGGCCTTATGCTCTCAGATTCCCTGCTTCGCAGGATTTCCTCGCTCTGCTCGCTGCGTGTGCCATAGCAGAGTGTGATTGGCACGGAAGGTCGGCTCCATATGGGGCCGGGAGGCCCTCCCATCTACCCCGCACAGCTTCGCTCAACATCCAGGGTGTGCAGAGCACTGGCTCCTGCCAGCACCCTCACCTGCGTGGGCTTTGTAGTCTCAACTGCCTTCCGGAACAGGAAACCTTTTCGGCACCAATATTTTGAAGTCACGCTTTGAGACTGCAAATCTGTCACTGTTATATCCTTTCACATAGTGCCGTTTATATTTTGAGTGTTGCGTAGTAAATTGTAATTGCCACCACCTAAAATAGATATAGGAAATAGGAAGTGTGGGCATTTCTCATAATTTCCCTTTCTCGTTGAATCTTCCCTTCGGTGCGACTGCAGTAACAGCTCTTGCATAAAACACCAAGGAATATGTTGGCCTGCACTGAACAAAACGACTGCGTGTCCTCAGCAAATTCCATTACGCTTAGAGTTTCAGGCCTAGTCGATTTTCTCTCCACCGGAATTTTGAAGATGCCCATTGAGAATACATCTATTTGTCAAAGCCCAGTGGACTAATTTAAATTGCTGGGAGTATGGTCACTGGAAATGTATGACCGGATGAGGAAAAGAATTGTATTGTTTCTACCCTCTTTATGGGGAACCAGGAGAAAAGCTCATATCACGGACTTAAGTTGTCACAGCGGGAGTGTAGAGAGTTGTAGAGTCTTGAGTCCTGACAAAGAAAAAGCTACCTGACAGACTGTCATAAAAATATAAAGTTTTCTGATATGAATTTGTCATCCATTCATATCAGTGGAACACGTCTAATCCAAATATTCAAAATGTTGTAAAATCCAGAGGTCTGAGTGCCAATAAGACGCCATGCATTGAGAATTGTCCCTGACCTTATCTGAGAGGTGGTGTAGCCAAAAGATCTCAAGACTCAATGACTGTAGCGTTGCTTCTGACATAGTTTGTGGGTGCATATCTCCTCTGGATATGAGAAGGCTCTAGCATGTCAGCATCACTGTTTTGGACGTGCAGTTAAGCAGTGCGATGGCATGTGAGATCCATACCTAGCATTGCTGCTGTGGACATTGGTGCTGTAGAAAACCACCTCAGGCTATGTGTACATGGTGCACAGGACACACATATGAATCTTGTATATAGAATTAGATGTCATCCTTAAGACATCTAGTCATGTATATATGGAAATATGCACAAATCTTTTTTTTTTTTAAATTATATCTCAAACACTTCTTTTCCATGCTCTGCATGGCTCCAGAGATTGACCTGACTTGGTCACTGAGGGAATGCAGAAAGGTCAAATACACAGGCTCATGTACAGAAAGGCTGGAATGGAGCAGCCTGGGCTCTATGGTGGAGAAGCCCCAGTCATTGCCCTCCTCCAAGCTCAGTGTGTTTATTATACACAGTTGAACATGGAGGAAAATTACAGCATACTGCTGGAAAAGGAGACAGGGTTAGCTAATCTTGGTAGGGTCAGTCTCCGTAAGGAGACAGAGCTACAGCACACATTTTCTGCACACACTGTCAACATTCACACTTAACCAGGGAAAGCTTTGATGTCCCCCTGAGCCTCCCTTAGGGAAGTCTCTGCCATTCCTGTGGGACTGAGGCATTGGTTTTTGACATGGCTCTACCTGTGTCACCATTATACATCACTTAGAGCTTCATTCACTCCCCACGGGCCTTGTCCAAAGGCCTTGTGATAATGCATATCTACAATTTAACCCAGGGTTGGTCTGAATGATACAGAGATGACATTCAGAAGACTAGCAGGCAGAAAACTAAGAGGATAAGAAGAGAAAATAAAATTGAGATTTGTTTTTGGCAGCTCTTCATTGCCATACAGATACCTGGCGAAACCAATGTATAAAGAGAAAAGGTTGACTTGAGCTACAATTTTGAGATTTCAGTTCGTGGCTGGTTATTGCCTGATTTGTGTTACTTTCAAGGGCACTTTCCCAGTGCCAGGACACTCAAGAGAGACTGAGGCTTTTAGAGCTGTGCCTTTAGTGAACGGCCCAAATCCCAACTCTAGCTGGAATGCTCAAAATTCGCTACTCATAGGGAAGGAGACATGGTTATGCTTATACAAAATCTAGAAGAAGTTGTGGCAGTGGGGTTGGGAGGAGTAGAGGTGTATATGATTGAAATACATTGTGTGTGTGTGTGTGTGTGTGTGTGTGTGTGTAATGAAAGTCTGAAATTATCAAAGAATAAAGAGAAAGATTTTTTTTTGAAAATCACTGTTTGCATTGCTGTGTGTACCTTCTCCAATCCTTCAGTCTTACTGAATAGAGTTATGCCAAGAATGAGTGAAGAAGGTCATTAAAGGCCAAGGTCATCCTTTATCCTGGAAAAGGTGGAAATGTAGTCACTTCAGCTTTCTGAGATGGCGTGACTGACCTCAGCTTTTCTCAGCTTCTATACCCAACATCCAGGGGGAACCCTGGTATGATTTAAGCAATGATTCATATAATTCTTACCTTTTCACCTTTTGTGTATTTTACATGCTAAGGGTAGCATGATTATTGGAACACAAGCGATCTAGCAGTTATTTATCATCAAGCCACTGATTGAAAGTTTTAGAGGTGGAGGAACTCTTAATTTCATTTTTACAGTGAGCCTACATAAGGCAAGTGTCGTTCTAAGTATGTGTTGCAAAGCTCATTACTCACCTTTGATCCAAGGAACAAGGGCCACTAGCCAAGGCAGTAAGTAGTGACATATAGATCCTTTAGGCAGGCATGCACAGGGAATGACTTAGTAACCTGGGACACAGCTTGACTTCAGCAATAAACATACCTTTCTGCTAATAATACACATGATCAACCTTCACCTGTGTGTCCTAACAATGAATCTAACAGTCTGCATAGAGCTACACATGGGCACCACTCTGAACAATACGGTAGGTTTCTATACCCATAAAAACCATCAATACCTCCCCCCTTTGCCAAGCATCTATTCAAATATATTTATGATTATTTCCTTGCAATGGGGTAAGGAGGCAGATCCAGCTTAGACTGGTTTTTGGTGCATATGCAATAAGATAAATTGTGTTCTCTGACTGAACTTTTAGGAAGAATCCTGCATTTATCATCTATGTTTCTATATCACTGGGAGTACAAATGATTCAAATCTGATGAATCATGGAAAAGAACATGCACAGTTTAAATATAAAAAGTTTACATAACTAAACTATGCCCATCAAAAGAGAATTATCAGAGCTATATATGTCTCTAGCAACCAGCCCCCTTACTCTAGGACTCCATGCATGGAAGACCCCGAAATTAACTGGGACCATTGAGTACTCTTATTGAGGTGGCCCCACTGCTGTCTTACAACCTTTCTGATCTGCACTATTACTTTGATTTAATAAAAAAAACCACTATTATTGTTATAATAACACAGATATAGTAGAGAGTGGAAAGGGAAGAGAAAGGGAAGGAGAGACCGAAAGAAAGAATGGGCTCACACAGTGTGTGGAGATCGGAGGACAAGCTTCTTCTGTAGCCCATCCATGGGTTCACTCCTACTTGTTTGAGGCAAGGTATCACTTGATTCTACCACACTGTTTGTATGCTAGACTAGCTGTCTTTCAGACTTCTGGGTTATTTTTCTGTCCCCCCACTTTCTATATAGCTAGAAACACTGGAATTAAAAATGATCACCATAGCATTTGGCTATTGTGGTCTCGCCATTGAAATGAGGTCTTCAGGCTTAGACAGTGAGTGCTTTTAGCTACTGAGCCATCTTCCCAGCCCTTAGTATTTGGATAAAGTCCCTTGCTACTATGTGATCAGTGTGCATCCTATTATAGTGCTTTGTATAGGATACCAAAAGACCTGAAAATATGTCCCAACATTGACCTCTGACAACAATCTCATGTGCTATTTTTATGCCCTGACACTGACTCAAGGCAAGTGATTTTGAGGACTTCACTTGGGATCGTCCATGCTCCTTGTTCATTTTAACTGCAATAGGAAGAAGTTGGGAGTCCTCAAGAAGTATGTATATTTTACTTTCACATTTCTACTTTAAAAGCATACAACAGTATCTATAAATGTAACCAAAACACATTCACACAGTTTGGAGGATTTCCGGGCTATTATTATTTCCTTACAGTGAATATATCATTATTGACAAAATTTTATAATTTGTATTTAGAAGTATCTTTAAGAGCTGGTAATAAGTTGTGATTTTACGTTTTGATTGCAAAGGTAATTGCATATACTCTAGAAATTAAAGAAGAAAGAATACAATTTAAAACTATTCATAAAGTGACCACTCCAAAGTAACCATTCTAGTGAGCGTAGGGAAAAGCCATTATATTGAGTCATCTGGCATGTGTGACCTTTGCTTCACTTTCCAGTTTTGGCAAATTACTGGGTAGGAGGTAGAAGCGTGTGATCCTGTGTGAACATGTTCTCTTCGTCCTTTGAGTTGTCACCTTAAAATAAGCAAAAGTGATTGGATCCAAATTTGGTGAGTAAGGTAAATTCAATACCTGCCACTTTAAACCAAACAGGGTGGTTAACACAAAATGACAGAGTCTGAGACTGTCGCACAAGTCAGGTTCTAAAGAAGCGTTTAAAAAATATTTTGGATAATGGAGGCACTTATCAAATAAACAGAGTCATGTATATGATATCTTTGAGAAAGAAATCATTTCAACACTTAAGCTGCGATGAGAAATTTACAGATGGAGACGTCAGCCTTTTGTCGGGGAGAGTATGAAGGAGGCACTACTATTGTAACCATGCAAGGGATTCAATTATCTCTTATGACAACTCTTCTCATATGAGACGTAAAAATGCTCACAATACATTTAAAAATAATTGAAAAGCTTTAAAAAAAAAGTCAGGCCTGGCATTTGGGAAGCAGAAACAGACGGATGTTCATCAGTTCAAGGCCTGGTCTACAAAATGAGTTCCAGGACAGCCAGGGCAAGAAAGGGAAACCCTGTCTCAAAAACACAACCAACCAACCAACCAACCAACCAACCAAAAAAAAAAAAAAAAAAAAAAAAATCGCCCAATTCTTTTTGTTGTTATTTCATCTGAGTTTGTGCTCAGCATCCCAGGAAGATGAAGGGCAAAGGACCTCTATTTACTCTCATGACATGTGGAGGGAATGACTAGATTTTGTATTTATATCGTGCACAGTGGCAAGGAATCAAAGGGATAAAACAGGAAGAAAGGAGGGGGAAAGGTAAATGAGAAAGGAAATATGAAAGAGAAAGGAGCAATTGGGAAGAAGGGTAGGCTGAAGGGGGAAGGGAGTCAGATGGATAGCCTTTCTAAATCCCTGCAGTGAGAAAGCTGACACTTAAGATGGACGTGTGAACTCAGCTTTAACCTAGTGCATTCTAATTGTTCTCAAGGAATTTAAGGACAGCGGAGCTCTTTTGTAATATTTCCCATATTCCAAAACACTAAAGATGCCACAAATTGAGGAAGACTGCTGATGATGGAGCAGATACAGTGGATGCCACCTCCTGGTAATTTTTAGAGAACAGTGTTTGGAAACCTTCTAGGATGATAAAGCCCATGCATGGGGCCCCGAAGGACAGAATATCAGTGTCCTCAAAGGGAGATGAATAAGGTTTCAGAAGCCAAATCCTCAGGGATGAAGCACTTTGATCAGATAGGGAATGATTTATTAGCCCATTTGACCCTGTTACCCTAAATAGGTACCTTCTAGGATAGAACACCATGAGGCGCTATTACAAGTTTGTTAAGATTAAGCTACAGTTTATAAATTTCAACAGTAATTAAATTGTTCTTTAGTATGTACTGTTAGGATACTAGATGACTGTACTTTAAAATCCCAGTACTATACTCTAGATCTCAGGACTATAAAAATGGCCAAATAGCATCCTATCCATCCTCCAAAGCCCTACTTATGTCCAGTTTGCAGGTTGGACATACTGTTTATATTCACCATTAAAAAGTTAAGGGAAAATGCAAATACAATTTTTAAAGAATATTTGTTTTAAGTATACTAATGGAGAGTGTCAAATTCTTTTTTTTTTTTTTTTTTTTTTTTTTTTTTTAATCATTTTTTTTATTTTCTATATTCTTTGTTTACATTCCAAAGGCTTTCCCCTCCCAGGTACCCCCCACCATATGTCCCATAATTTCTCTCCCCCCCATGCTATTCCCCACTCTTTCCCCCCCCCCCCGATTTCTCTGTTCTGGGTCTACAATACTGGATCCAATCTTTACAGGCCCAGGGTCCTCTCCTTTTTTTCTTCTTGAGAGTCATTTGACTTGCTAATTGTGCCTTGAGTATTTAGGGCTTCTGGGCTCATTAATATCCACTTATCAGTGATTGCATTTCGTGTGTATTCTTTTGTGATTGGGTTAGCTCACTTAGGATGACAGTTTCCAGATCTAACCATTTACCTACAAATTGCATGAATTCATTATTTTTAATTGCTGAGTAGTACTCCATTGTATAAATATACCACATTTTCTGTATCCATTCCTCCTTTGAGGGATATCTGGGCTCCTTCCAATTTCTGGCTATTATAAACAAGGCTGCTATAAACATAGTGGAGCATGTGTCTTTGTTGTATGCAGGGGAATCCTCTGGGTATATGCCCAGGAGTGGTATGCCAGGGTCCTCTGGGAGTGGCATGCCCAATTTTCTGAGGAACCGCCACACTGATTTCCAGAGTGGTTTTACCATTTTGCAATCCCACCAACAGTGGAGGAGTGTTCCTCTTTCTCCACATCCTCGCCAGCACTTGTTGTCTCTCGAGTTTTTAATCTTAGCCATTCTGACTGGAGTGAGGTGGAATCTCAGGGTTGTTTTGATTTGCATTTCCCTGATGACTAATGATGTTGAACATCTCTTAAGGTGTTTCTCGGCCATCCGAATTTCTTCTGGTGAAAATTCTTTGTTTAGCTCTGTGCCCCATTTTTTGATAGGGTTATTTGGTTCTTTGGGGTCTAACTTCTTGAGTTCTTTGTATATATTGGATATTAGCCCTCTGTCAGATGTGGGGTTGGTGAAGATCTTTTCCCACTTTGTTGGTTGCCGTTTTGTCTTTCTGACAGTGTCCTTTGCCTTACAGAAACTTTGTAATTTTATGAGGTCCCATTTGTCCATTCTTGATCTTAGAGCATAAGCTATTGGTGTTCTGTTCAGGAACTTTACCCCTGTGCCCATGTCCTCCAGGGTCTTCCCAAGTTTCTTTTCTAATAGTTTCAGTGTGTCTGGTTTTATGTGGAGGTCCTTGATCCACTTGGAGTTGATCTTAGTACAAGGAGATAAGAGTGGGTCAATTCGCATTCTTCTGCATGTTGACCTCCAGTTGAACCAGCACCATTTGTTGAAAAGGCTATCTTTTTTCCACCGGATGGTTGTGGCTCCTTTATCAAAGATCAAGTGACCATAAGTCTGTGGGTTAATTTCTGGGTCTTCAATCCTATTCCATTGATCTACCTGCCTGTTGCTGTACCAATACCATGCAGTTTTTAACACAATTGCTCTGTAGTACTGCTTGAGGTCAGGGATATTGATTCCCCCAGAAGTCCTTTTATTGTTGAGAATAGTTTTAGCTATCCTGGGTTTTTTGTTGTTCCAGATGAATTTGAGAATTGCTCTTTCTAGATCTATGAAGAATTGATTTGGGATTTTGATGGGGATTGCATTGAATCTGTAGATTGCTTTTGGCAAGATGGCCATTTTTACTATATTGATCCTGCCAATCCAGGAGCAAGAAATATTTTTCCATCTCCTGAGGTCTTCTTCGATTTCTTTCTTCAGGGACTTGAAGTTCCTGTCATACAGATCTTTCACTTGTTTGGTTAGAGTTACGCCAAGGTACTTTATGTTGTTTGTGGCTATTGTGAAGGGTGTTATTTCCCTAACTTCTTTCTCAGCCTGCTTGTCCTTTGAGTACAAGAAGGCTACTGATTTGCTTGAGTTAATTTTATAACCAGCCACGTTGCTGAAGTTGTTTATCAGCTGTAGAAGTTCTCTGGTGGAGTTTTTTGGATCGCTTAAGTAGACTATCATATCATCTGCAAATAATGATACTTTGACTTCTTCCTTTCCAATTTGTATCCCTTTGACTTCCTTATGTTGTCTGATTGCTCTCGCTAGAACTTCAAGTACTATATTGAAAAGATATGGAGAGAGAGGACAGCCTTGTCTAGTACCTGATTTTAGTGGAATTGCTTCAAGTTTCTCTCCATTTATTTTGATGTTGGCTACTGGTTTGCTGTAGATTGCTTTTACTATGTTTAGGTATGGGCCTTGAATTCCTGCTCTTTCCAAGACTTTTAGCATGAAAGGATGCTGAATTTTGTCAAATGCTTTTTCAGCATCTAATGAGATGACCATGTGGTTTTTTTCTTTTAGTTTGTTTATGTAGTGGATTACATTGATGGATTTCCGTATATTGAACCATCCCTGCATTCCTGGAATGAAGCCTACTTGATCATGGTGAATGATCGTTTTGATATGCTCTTGGATTCGGTTGGCAAGAATTTTATTTAGTATTTTTGCATCTATATTCATAAGAGAAATTGGCCTGTAGTTCTCTTTCTTTGTTGGATCTTTTTGTGGTTTAGGTATCAGCGTAATTGTGGTTTCGAAGAATGAGTTGGGCAGTGTCCCTTCTGTCTCTATTTTGTGGAATAGTTTGAAGAGTATTGGTGTTAAGTCTTCTTTGAAGGTCTGGTAGAATTCTGCACTAAAACCATCTGGTCCCGTACTTTTTTTGGTTGGGAGGCTTTCTATAACCCCTTCTATTTCTTTAAGGGTTATGGGACTGTTTAGCTGGTCTACTTGATGCTGATTTAATTTTGGTATTTGATATCTGTCTAGGAAATTGTCCATTTCCTCCAGATTCTCCAGTTGTTTTGAGTATAGGCCTTTGTAGTAGGATCTGATGATCTTTTGAATTTCCTCTGTTTCTGTTGTTATATCCCCCTTTTCATTTTTAATTTTGTTAATTTGGATACTATCTCTGTGCCCTTTGGTTAGTCTAGCTAAGGGTTTATCTATCTTGTTGATTTTCTCGAAGAACCAGCTCTTGGTTTTGTTGATTCTTTGTATGGTTCTCTTTGTTTCTGCTTGATTGATTTCAGCCCTTAGTTTGATGATTTCCTCTCTTCTACTCCTCCTGGGTGAGTTAGCTTCTTTTTGTTCCAGGGCCTTCAGGTGTGCTGTTAAGTTGCTAGTGTATGCTCTTTCCAGTTTCTTTTTGGAGGCACTCAGGGCTATGAGTTTTCCTCTTAGCACTGCTTTCATTGTATCCCAGAGATTTGGGTAGGTCGTACCTTCATTTTCATTGAAGTCTAAAAAGTCTTTGATTTCTTTCTTTATTTCTTCCTTGACCAGGGTGTCATTGAGTAGAGTATTGTTCAGTTTCCATGTGTATGTGGGCTTTCTGTAGTTCTTCTTGCTATTGAAGACCACTTTTACTCCATAGTGATCCGATAGGAGACATGGGATTAGTTCGGTCTTCTTGTATTTGTTGAGGTCTGTCTTGTGACCAATTATATGATCAATTTTTGAGAAGGTACCGTGCGGTGCTGAGAAAAAGGTATACTCTTTTGTTTTAGGATGGAATGTTCTATATATATCTGTTAAATCCAATTGGTCCAAAGCTTCAATTAGTTTCACTGTGTCCCTGTTTAGTTTCTGCTTTCCTGATCGGTCCATTGAGGAGAGTGGAGTGTTGAAGTCACCTACAATCATTGTGTTAGGTGCGATGTGTGCTTTAAGCTTTAGTAAAGTTTCTTTTACGAATGAGGGTGCCCTTGCATTTGGTGCATAGATGTTCAGTATTGAGAATTCTTCTTGGTGGATTTTCCCTTTGACAAGCAGGAAGTGACCTTCTGTGTCTCTTTTGATGACTTTAGGTTGAAAGTCGATTTTATCTGATATTAGAATGGCTACTCCAGCTTGTTTCCTGGGACCATTTGCTTGTAGAACTGTCTTCCAGCCTTTTACTCTAAGGTGGTGTTTGTCTTTGACACTGAGATGTGTTTCCTGTATGCAGCAAAATGTAGGGTCCTGTTTCCGTATCCAGTCTGTTAGTCTGTGTCTTTTGATTGGGGAATTGAGTCCATTGATATTAAGAGATATTAAGGAATAGTAATTATTACTTCCTGACATTTTGGGAATTTTATTATTATTTGTATTTGAGTGGTTCTCTTCTTTTGGGTTGGATGAGATGGGGTTTCTATCTTGTTTCTTCTGGGGTGTTGTTTCCCCCCTTGTGTTGGTATTTTTCCCCTATTATCCTTTGTAGGGCTGGGTTTGTAGATAAGTATCTTGCAAATTTGGTTTTGTCGTGGAATATCTTGGTTTCCCCATCTATGGCAATTGAGAGTTTCGCTGGGTATAGTAGTCTTGGCTGAAGTTTGTGTTCTCTTAGGGTCTGCATAAGGTCTGCCCAGGATCTTCTAGCTTTCATGGTCTCAGGTGAGAAGTCTGGTGTAATTCTGATAGGTCTTCCTTTATATGTTACTTGTCCTTTTTCTCTTACTGCCTTTAATATTCTTTCTTTGTTTAGTACATTTGGGGTTTTGACTATTATGTGACGGGAAGTATTTCTGTTCTGGTCCAGTCTATTTGGGGTTCTATAGGCTTCTTGTATATTCATGGGCATCTCTCTCTTTAGGTTGGGGAAATTTTCTTCCATAATTTTGTAGAAGATATTTGCTGGCCCTTTAAGTTGTAGATCTTCATTCTCATCTATCCCTATAATCCTTAGGTTTGGTCTTCTCATTGTGTCCTGGATTTCCTGAATGTTTTGGGTTACCAGCTTTTTGCATTTTGCATTTTCTTTAATTGTTGAATCCATGGTTCCTATGGTATCTTCAGCATCTGAGATTCTGTCTTCTATCTCTTGTATTCTATTGTTGATATTTGCATCTATGACTCCTGATTTCTTCCCAAGGTTTTCTATCTCCAACATTGTCTCCCTTTGCGATTGCTTAGTTGTTTCTACTTCTGTTTTTAGATTTTGTATGGTTTTGCTCAGATCTTTCAGTTGCTTGTTTGTGTTTTCCTGTAATTCTTTAAGGGATTTTTGTGTTTCCTCCTTTATGACTTCTACTCGTTGACCCATGTTCTCTTGTATTTCTTTGGGTGATTTTTGTTTCTCCCCCTTATTGGGATTCACTTTTTGCTCTATATTCTCCTGGATTTCTTTAAGTGATTTTTGTGTCTGCCTTGTATGGGCTTCTAGTTTTTGATCTATTTTCTCCTCTATTACTTTAAGAAATTTATCTAAGTGATCCTCAATCTGCATCTTTACCAGTGATTTTAGATCTGAGTCTTGTTTTTCTGGTGTGTTGAGATATCTGGGATTTAATTGTGTTTGTCTTGCAATGGCTTCTAGCTTTTGATCTATTTTTTCATGTATTACTTTAAGGGATTTATCTAAGTGTTCCTCTATCAGCATCCTGACCAGTGATTTTAGATCTGAGTCTTGCTTTTCTGGTGTTTCGGGGTATCCAATATTTATTGCTGTTGGGGAACTGGGTTCGGATGCCGCCATATTGCCTTGATTTTTGTTAGTAGCGATCTTACGTTTGCCTTTTGCCATCTGGTTAACTCTGGTGTTAGTTGGTCCTGTAGATACTAGCTGGTGCTTGACCCTCCTGTGGGGTTGTAAGGCTATTTCCCAGTGACTGGGATACCTGAATCACTGTCCTGCGGGGGTCTTGCTCACAGATTGCTGACAGGTGGCCTGAGTCCCCCGAGGTCTTAACCTCAGGATATCCCAGGTATTTGGTTCCGCCTGTTGGGCGGCTGCTCTGCACTGCTCCTGCTCAGGGTTCGCTGTCTGATATCCTGTTTCCCCAGGGGTCTTAAAGTTGGGATATCTCAGTTATCTGGTTCCGCCTGCTGGTCCCAAGCTGCTGGGAAGCTGGCTGGGCCCGGTTTCCAGCTTCCCTGCCACTGGCTGGATGGGAGGCTGGTTTGGCCTCCGGCTGGGTCTGGGCACCTGGCACAATGGCTGACTCCGGCTTCCTCACCACCAGCTGGACGGGAAGCTGCAGGCAATATGGCAGCTGCCTGCAGGGAGCTCGGGGTCCGCCCCGCGAGTGCAGAGTGCACCCGCTATTCTGTGCCCAATTCCCACTCCAGGCCTGAGTCCCCGAAGGTCTTAAGCTCGGGCTGTCTCGGGTACCTGGTTCTGCCGCCGCCGCCGCCGGATGGTTCTGAGCACCTGGCACGCTGGGTGACCCTCCGGCTTCCCCACCACCAGCTGGGCGGGAAGCTGCAGGCAATATGGCAGCTGCCTGCAGGGAGCTCGGGGTCCGCCGCGCGAGTGCAGAGTGCACCCGCTATTCTGTGCCCAACTCCCACTCCAGGCCTGAGTCCCCGAAGGTCTTAAGCTTGGGCTGTGTCGGGTACCTGGTTCTGCCGCCGCCGCCGGATGGTTCTGAGCACCTGGCACGCTGGGTGACCCTCCGGCTTCCCCACCGCCAGCTGGGCGGGAAGCTGCAGGCAATATGGCAGCTGCCTGCAGGGAGCTCGGGGTCCGCCCCGCGCGCGAGTGCAGAGTGCACCCGCTATTCTGTGCCCAACTCCCACTCCATGCCTGAGTCCCCGAAGGTCTTAAGCTTGGGCTGTCTCGGGTACCTGGTTCTGCTGCTGCCGCCGGATGGTTCTGAGCACCTGGCACGCTGGGTGACCCTCCCGAGTGTCAAATTCTTATAAAATAACACAAGGCAAGGCTTTCTTTTGGGAAACCTGTATTTTGAATGAAAGGAAGACAGAGAATCCAGGTGCAGGGGCATATTGTGGAATTCAAGCATTCAGAAAACCGAGGCAGGGGGATTGACAATTGATATGTAGCCAGGATGTGAGATATAGTGAGACCCTGTCTCAAAACAAAAACAACCCCTCAAAAAAAACCACCAAATAAAGAAAGAAACAAAAAAACACCTAAACCTAACACAAAACTTCAAAGAAAATAATAAAAACAGAGAAATGAGACAGAAGCAGACCTAGAAAAAGAAATCACGGTAATTATATAATTAAATAAAATATCTGTTAAGAAACAAGGGTTTCAAGGACTATAATTTGTATATGTGCACGTTGGTGCTTGGCACTGAATCCAGGGAGCTCTGCCCCTGAGCTCTGCTAACCTGCAAAGTCATCATTTAGTGCATTTCACCTAGAGAGACTATTGCATTTCACTTCAGAAGGACTATCATTTCAGAGGTACAATTATTAAAACCAAGGTAGGTCAGGACTATGTAAATAGATGAGCAGCGTGCTTCCTTATAGATGCTTTTGTTGACTGTGAAAGGCACCATAAGGTCCTCTAATGATGTCCCAGTGCCTGTGACTATGTTATTTCACATCAGAGATGGGGCAATTGTGGACATTATCCAGATAGGCCCTTCATATATATTCTTGTAAGGAGAATAGAGCCCATGCACAAGTCGGAGGAGCAGCTGTGCTTTCCGAAGCGTGGTCTCTACTAGGGCTGTGAGCAGAGGAATGTGGAAAGAGAGGCTGGAAAAGGCAGAGAAGCAGCTGTCCCTGGATCATCTGGAGAAGGCCACCGTGCTAATTCTTTTTGGAATTCTGACAGTCTGGAATTTAATTTTGTTTGTTTTAGTCACTAAATGGGTAGTGTTCTGCTAAGTAGCAGCAGAGTACAATATATTAGCTAATAAGAATTACTTTTCAAACAATGTATACTGACTCAAACTCAATTGCTCTCCAACTAAATGACCATTCAATTAAAAAGTGGTTACTGCAGAAGAATCAGAAATTATTCTTCCTCCCTAACACCCCCAGCAATTTGCTTTTGATGCCTGTTACCTTCATGCTAAGAAGAGAAAAGGAATTGTCCTTCCTTATACTATTACTGCTTTCACCTCAGTTGGTGAGTGTCTAAATTAGGGTTACTTTTATGGTGACAAAATACCCCAACCAAAAGCAACTTAGGGAAGAAAGGGTGTATTTAACTCAGAGTTCCATATATCATCAAAAGCAGTGAAGGCAGGAAATCAGGCAAGGCAGGATCATGAAGGCAGGACCTAGTTCAAAGGCCACAGCAGAGTGCTGTTTACTGGCTTGCTCTCCCATGGTTTGATCAGCCTGCTTTCTTATAGAACCTAGGACCACCAACTCAAGGGTGACCTCACTAGCATGGGCTGTACACTCCCACGTCAATTGCTAATCAAGAAAATACCCTACAGGCCTGTCTACAGCCTGATCTTTTGGAGACATTTCCTCAATTGAGGCCCTTTCCTCTCTGATGACTCTAGTTTGTGTCATGTTGAAATAAGCTAGCCAACACAGAGATGGCAGGGTTTTATCCAACATTATTTTGTGTAAACCTCATAACAATCCTAGAATAAAACCATCATTTATTTATTTACATGTGAAAATATTGATTTCTCAAGGGAAAACAAATAATTTGATGTATACATGTTAGTGGTAGAATGACAAAAACACAATACTCAGGCATAAATTATAAT
This sequence comes from Apodemus agrarius, assembly GCA_964023405.1. NCBI lineage: Eukaryota > Metazoa > Chordata > Mammalia > Rodentia > Muridae > Apodemus > Apodemus agrarius. The sequence continues at coordinate 153,164,777 of OZ030005.1, forward strand.
GCAGATAAATCTGAATTATCTATAGAGAGAATACAATTGATAGATATAATGGCTGATAGATAATAGAGTTGACAGCTAATAGATGAAGGATGATATAGATAGATAGATAGATAGATAGATAGATAGATAGATAGATAGATAGACAGGTAGATGATAGATAGTTGATAGACAGATATGATATTATATGTTATGATACGATATGATAGATATCTGATAGAATATCTGGTTGAAGGGAACTGAAGAAATACACAAAGATTCTTACAAGTAGAATTTTGTGTGACCCAAAGTTTGCAGAGCAAAGTTTTGGCCGAGATAGTTATTAAAGAGAAAATTCTTCTGGGTCCTCCATCTAGCCTCCTGATTTCCTGTCATATAAAGGAAGACAACAATAGATGTCTCTCATAACAAATCCCAAGAACTAGGAATGAATACTGTGACACTGAAGAGCTCTTAAAGTGTTGATTCAACACTCTGTGGTCTACTTAGGATCCCCAAACCAATTTGTGACTCATTCAACCCTAAGAGGTAATCTGTTCTGAAGGAGAGAAAGAGGCATTGTAAATCAGGTGGCAATCAATGATTCCAAAGAGAATTGAACATATTTTTTTTTTGTTCAAATGAACAGAAGATGTTGGTATGAAGGGTGTACTCACTGGGAATGAGTAGACACAGCCAGAGCTGCTGACCAGCTGGTGAACATAATGCAAGCAAATCTTTAAAAAAAAAAAAAAAAAGAAAAGAAAAGAAAAGAAAAGAAAGAAAAAAAAAAGTAGGACCAGAGACATCTTGGAGAAGTGTCTTGAGTTAGGTCATCAAGATGTATGAGATCATTTAGATAGAGTTTAGACAACTGCAAAGTAGAACAATATGACCAAAGACTGGCTGAAGACCCCAACTCAAATCCAGAGCCAAGGGCAGCTGGAAGCTTTTAAGCACTAAATGGGAAGGAGAGAGTAATTTTGACATCAAAGGGATCAGCCTGACAAATGAAAATCAAATTGGATAGACTTTAATGCAAACAGCTGGGTGTGATTCGACCTAAAAAGGCAGATTTCCTGGAGTCAGCCAAACATTCATTAGAACCCCACATGCCTCCCAAAGAGAATGTAAATACATATTTTTTAATTTCCAAGTTTTTTTTTTTTTTTTTTTTTTTTTTTTTTTTTTTTTGCATCCCACACAATGGAGAATTGATGCAGGCAAGATAAAAGAGGCTTCAGGACAGCCCTCGGGGTGATTTGATGACCACACTTACTTTATCTCAAAGGATTTTTTTTCTATTCTCCTTTCTACATTTTTCTGTCTTACGCTCTCCCATCTCCTCTTTTTAATGTGTGCAGAATGTGATGAAGAAATAATATATCTAAATGTGAATAAATTCAAAAAGTCCCCATCCTCTATTCTGACAGCTTTTTTAATATTGGAAAGATGTCTGCATAAACCAATACTTCTCTATAGCTGACACAAGAGCAATGGACTATTTTGTTCCCTAACATGTGCCTTTCAATTGGCCTGTCTATGGAATGCAGATAGAATGGATATACATCGGCTGTGGTTTAGACCAGCCAAGGGGTGTTGCTTATCTGCTCATGGACAGATCAGAGTCAGGGAAGGGGACGAAGAGAACAATATTTTCCTAGCAACCCTTACATTGATCTTACTGTGGTTTCAGAAACTTCTGTGGTGTTTCTTTTAATGGTGATGTATCTTTGCTTTGTCATGGTAACTCAGTTGATCAGCATACAAATAAGTATCCAGTTCAAAGGATCAACATTGCTGCAAAGGGCAAGCCTGTTGCTTTCCTTATCTACTTCATGTGCTGTAATAGCTTGGGATTCCTTAAAGACAGAAACATTTACCCAAGCAGCATAGATGCTGCTAACATTGCTCATTAAGTATCCTCAGAAATTAGCAAATGACAGGACATCCAGTAGGCACCAGATACGTACTTGATATGTTAATAAGTGACATGAGCCAGAAATCTATAAATGGGTTTAGACATGATTAAGTACAGAGGGAGAGATAAGACACCATCGGATTCATTAAATCATCATTATCTGTTTAAATTACCTCGTGTTGCAGGATCTGCAGAGCAAATTCAAAGCCCAAAAAATCGAAATTCAGGATTAATTTGGGGTTCAAACAAGGCAAAGCAGAAGCAAAATCCTCAAGCTATCCTTCCCTGTGTTTGCCTGGTTTCAGGGCCCGTGCAATGACATGAGCATGTAGGAGATTTTAAGCTAATACACCACTTACGGTGCTTTGCGGGTGGATCAGTGAATGATTTCATTGACCCAAGGCTTTGTTCTTATTCTTGTGCCTTTCTAGATTATTCTATTGATATGCTGAAGCAAGACGTGCAGGTGAGAGTTAATGGGCTCAGCAGACACCAAGACTGGTTCTTTTCTGTTTACTTCCTGCAGCCCCTGCTGGTTTCAAGTGTTTTTTATTTGAAGGTATGTTTTGTTGACATAATAAGCTATTTAGGGCCAGCCCTGATTTCCTTGAAAACTCAAGCTTATAAATCAGCAAGAAGAAAATGGAGTAACATGGCATTCTGTTTATGCCCAGAAAGCCTGTGTGTCTTGAGCTGACAGAACTGCACAAACTGAGAGACGTTTTTGCTCATTGTATTTAAATTTCCCAGCTTTATGGATATTAGTATTTTCCTAAAGTTGTTACAACCTAAAACGCCACAGTAAGATAAGATTTGTCGAGTATAATTTCCCCCATAGATGATGTATGTATTCTGCAGATTGTTCGGAGAATACAAAAGTAGTATCTGTGCTCATGCGTATGCAAGTACACATATGTGTGTGTGTGTGTGTGTGTGTGTACACTTGCATGTTCAGGACTATGTTAGTTTGCTTATAAAAGTCACTGTTAATTACCAAAGAACTTGTAAATTAAAAATGAAAACTTTAAAATATACTGGGGCTGGACAGATGACCCAATGGTTAAGAGCTTTTGTGGCTCTTGCAAAGGACCAGAGTTTAGTTCCCAACACCTACATGGGTGGCTCACAACTGCCTGTAACGTCAGCTCTTGGAGAGGCAATGTCCAATGATCTCTGTAGGGAGCTTCCTTAACCTGTTTGTACCCACACACATTCACATAGTTAAAAAAGAGAGAGAGAGAGATATTGGATATCAGATAGTGTTAGCTTTAGCAAAGAGTACGGTATCAACCTTATCATGATGAGTACTTGTAGGGTTTTCCAGCCCACTGAGTTGCAATCAGCAGCAGCAGTTCATTTAGACATGCATCGTGTGGAATTATGGTTCTCCAAATAAGCTCCTGAAGTAACAAACAAGGCTTGGCTGGTCTAAATTTGATTTATAAATGGTTTTCAGAATGCTCAGATTGAGCCATTCTATTTTTATTTCACAAAATTTGCCTTTTCCCCCCATTTATTTCCATCTTTTCTTTGGCCGGGCATGATGGTACACACCTGCAATGCCAGCATTAAAGAGGCTGAAGCGGGAAGATCCCCAGTTCTAAAGCCAACCTAGAAATATACAGCAAGACACGATCTCCTAAACAGAATCTGGTTTCTTTTCTCTTTACTGTCAGGGGACCAAAACAGGCATTCATTATTTTGAATACAGCACATGTTTAAGATTCATTGGATTCAGGAACATGTGTTTAAGATGAATAAGATCTGTGTCCTCCCAAGTTCCTATGGATATTTTATTTTTTAATCTCTCTATCATCAGGAAATTTATCTATATGATAAGGCTTTATAGGAACCCACTCGTCTTGAAACAAAATCGTTTAAAATCTAAATAATTTTGATCACAACACTAGGCATTAGAGTATGTGGCCAAAAGAAAAAGGAAAAAAAAAGGGAGAGAGAGAGAGGACAAAAAAGATTAAACTCAAAAGTCACTACACAAAAGCACGAGGAAATGTCCAGCAGAAGCAGCTAGGAGACAGCGGCCGTCATTTGTGGGGCGTCCTGACTTTGCAGAAAGGGTTGTCTCAGCAGTGAGGAGGCTTCTAGTAGTTAGCGAGGGGAGCCAGAGAGGTTAAAACAGCTCATCACTTTATCAGGATTACTGAGGGTATGAGGGATGCCTTAATGGTCTGGCAGTCCTTTTTGTCACAATTTAATGGCATATCGATCTTGCAGAGTGAACAATCATGACCTTCAACTGTTTACAGATGCTTCGGAGGGAACAGGCTTAAGGAGCTTATTCGAAGGAAGCTGAGAAGGTTCAGCCTTGACCAGTCAAGTTGGGGAAGCCAAACAGCAATCAAAACATCCCAGTTTGGGAGCAGCTTTCCACTGGGGGTGGCACCTACGACTGGGAAGATCACAAGGGCCTCAGGAAAAGCCAGTGGTGTTACAGGCAATCAATAAATCAACCAGAAGTGTCATTAACCCAGAGAGAGGGGAAGGGAGCCAAGTGCAAGAGCCCATGCGCACACACACACACGAACACACTTACGCATGCGCACACACAGCAGTGGAAGATGGCGCTTTGCATTTCGTCCACCTTTCTGCTGGTTCAGATGTTCAAGAGGTTTCCTGTAGGATTTGGAGCCCTCAGAGCAGCGGGCTAGATCCTGGATTGAGCTCATTATATGCGTTAAAAAAAAAATCTGAGCGAAGAATAAAAGCAAAATGATGCTTTTCTCTGAAACATTATTATTAACAGGAAAGTTGTAGGAGGCATTTTTCTTGCATTCTGTGAACTTGCCCGCTCAATATGGAGAGTTGCTTTCTGAGGAAAAAAAAATGAATTCGTTGTAAATTCTCAGAAAGGGCAGGGTTACAGCCATGTATTCAGATGCTCTGGTTTTGTGGATCTACTCTGTATTAGTGGTGGATCCAAATCCAGTCCCAGCTCTGGTTCTGTTGAGCCTTCTCTGTTTTATCATCCAGGTTCTGGCTGTTGAACAGACATAAAGCACTGTCCTCAGAGAGCAACAGCAGTCTAGCCAGTTTAACTGACTTGTGGCAGCTCCCCCACAAGCTTTGTCGACATCATATTCTTAGAATCTGTTCATGTCCCTTCGCTTGAAGCTAAGCATCTTAAGATGAAATCATCCTGGCCTCTCTGAGTGGTCCTTGACAGCACCGAGAAGTGCCCCATAAGAAAAGCTCAGAGGAGAAAATGACATAAAGACAGAGACAAATCACGATTGTGATGCGGACACAAGCCAAAGGACATCAAGCACTGTCAGCTGTCACCAGAAGCTAGGAGAGCTCCAGGGAAAGGGTCTCTTGCTTGAACCTGCAGAACGACTGTGGCGCTGACACCAACTTCACTTTGGACTCTGGCTACCAAACATCTGATGAAATAAATTTCTTTTGTTATGAGTCATCAAACTGGTAGTGATGTGTTAATACAGCCCTGAAATTTTACCCTGATTAATATTAGCCTTGCTTTCCACATATTTGATTGAATAATAACATATAATGGAATGAAGACATGTGCCTTTAGACAAGCATGACCAAACTGTGATGATAAAAGGCACCTTTGCCTTTCTTGCTCACTTCACATTTTCTTCTATTCCAATTTGAATATATGAGACTAAAGAGGGCTGTGCAGGAAGAAAGAAATGTGTGGGAGAAAGGGAGACGGGAGCGTCATCACTGTGTAAAGGAAGAAACTGGTAATGGTGCTGGGTGCTAGTGCTGAGGTAATTGGCTTGAGTCAGTGTTCAATGACCAATGTGCCTCTTTTCTGTTTTCTTCTCTCTCCCTGCCTCCCGCTCTCTTCCTCTCCCTTCTCCCTCTCCCTTCCCATCTCCCCTATCTCTCTCTCTCTCTCTCTCTCTCTCTCTCTCTCTCTCTCTCTCTTTCTCTCTCTCTCTCTCTTTGTAAAGAAAGGTGTCTAGCACATTATATGGGAAGAAGCTAAAATCAGCTTCAAGCCTTCCCTGATTGTCCTTTTGTGGGAAGATTTTCTAAGTAGGTAGGTGTCTCCTACCCGCGTGGCAATGGAGAGCAGAATGGATGCCAGCCATATGTGCTGTGCTTACTGAATTCACAGTCATTGGAGACGAAGGGTTTGTGACAGACCATCAGTGGCCCTGCTGCCTGGCAGCCTCGGAGATGCCCTGATAGACGACTCCTCTTGTATACTTGTCTTGCTCCCCATGAGATGGGGTTAACTCGGAGTCTCTGTGCCAGCCCAGCCTCCATTCTCCTCTCCCCAATAGTCCCTTAGCCCGACACGCTTCTTCCGCCTTTAAATCTCTCCATGTCCTGCCTCATGGTCCCCTAGGACCTTTCTTCATGGAGGTGTGGTTTAGCTCTCCCCAAGCTGTTCGCATGATGTTTGCCAAGGAACTCTGCCTTTTTATTCCCCCATATAGTAATTCATTCTCCTAAACCAAGGCCATGATTTCCTCTTATGAGAGATTATTAAAATAGAGTTGATGTTCGCGTGTGTGGGCCATCGATAGCCGGCACTAAGCTGCAGCCGGAAGTCACTCATCGTATCCAAGTGTGATGCCTTTGTCCAGCCACGCGGACTGAAGGATGTCTTCTGTGTCTGGCCAGGTCTGGGCAGCTGATTCACATTCAGGGTTCGATCAACAGAGAACAGAATGATGAGCCCCTACTGCACTTAGTGAGCTCGTCAAGCCCTTAGGACTTTTGAGTCCACAATGACCTATAAGCCTTTTTCTGTACTTAATAATATTTAAGAGATTGTCTTTCTCAATGTCTAACAATTGGATAAGACAATATTTTTTATTTAAAATGAAATATAAGTTCTTTCCAAAAAAATCTGAAAAATAAGAACAAAAGGGAAAGCACAATTCATCTTTGGTACCTCAAAATAAACACAATTAATTTTTATTTGTATCTACTTAACAATATATCTCTCTGGTCAGGGAAGCAAATAATTGTGATAAAGTATGATATGTGCAGAAACAGACTACCACATAATAGTAGGCTCTGTCTGTCTCTCTGTCATTGTCCTTCCTCTGTCACACACACACACACACACACACACACACACACACCACTGTATACTTATAGTATGGGGGAGGGGAACGCACAGTCTTGGGGGTCTCTGGGCTTCTCGGAGGCCACAGATGACAGGTTCCACCTCTTGGGCAACTCAGGGCACTGCTGGATACCACAGAAGATCTGGAAACAGGTGTGGGACATGGTGGTGGTGGCCCCGACGAAAGGGAAAAGATGGGTGGGAGAAAAACCGCCTAAATTGATATAAGGTCCAGCCTCCAAAAACATAATGTGTTAAGCACCATAGAAATGTGGCTGTGTTTCCTTCTGGTTCACACCTCTACCTGCAGTCTTGGATCGGCATCCTCCTCCTTAGCCCACAGCTCTGCCCATGTTAGGGAAGGCCTGTTTCCACCCAGGACAGCCAAACAGGAGCCTCTGAAAGGCTTCATCAAGCTGCTGACATAAGCAAAGACCCATGGCCGAACACTGGATGGAGCTCGGAGACTCTTATGAAAAAATTCTTATAGAAGAGTTGGGGGAAGGATTGAAGACCCTGAAGGGGATAGAGACTCCATAGGAAGACCAACAGAGTAAACTAACCTGGACCCTTGAGGGCTCCTCAGAGTCTGAGCCACCAATCAAAGAGCATACATGGGCTAGACTGAGGACCCTGGCACATATGTAGCAGATGTTCAGCTCAGACTCTATGTGGGTCCCCAGACAGCTGGAGTAGGGGCTGTCCAGAAAGCTGTTGCCTGTCTGTGGACTGCCTTGTCTAGTCTTAGTGGAAGTGTATGCATCTGATCCTGCAGACTTAATGCACCAGGGAGGAATCTCACCATTTCAGAGGAGAAGTGTGGGAGGAATTCAGGAGGAAGGGCATTGATCTTGATGTAAAATGAATAAATAAATTGATAGAGAAAAAAGAAATGTGGGTGTTGCTTTCATAATGTCTATAATGCCATTCATGATGAGGACATGAGGAACCCAGGGAACTTCACCTGTTAGAGTTTCTGTGTTCCTACGGAACAGGAAGTGTTTGTGTGTGTGCTTGTGCGTGTAGGGGACAGCATGTGGAGGGATTAAGAAGTGGGCTCAGAGGTCACTTCCATTACTTCCATTTTTCCCAGTTGCAACTCAGTTCACACGGCCTCATTCATGTGCTAGGCAAGCTAGGAAATATACAGATGTGCACCCATAAGCAGAAAGAAAAGCTATTCATTGAACAAATTAGCCAGTCTCCCCAGTGTGTTGAATATAATTCTTTATAACCTGATTATTTTTATTTGAAAATAATAGGAATGATATAATAATATTGATAATCATTGTAGACCTAATTAGGCAAATAGTAATGTTTCAGGAACTGCCAACCTTAAAATACATCCAAATACACGTTTCCATAACAGTTGAATTGTCTCTACTACTTTTCGGCACATAATACCTCTCTTCTTATTCAGATCTCTGTTTGGCTGTGAATGGATGCTTTTCTCTCCCATTCCCTATACTTTGCATTTGACTAGATATTTTCCTAATACTCCTAAAACCTAGATTACTTACTTTTTTAATGGATAATTCTTGTAGTTGGTGTGCATTTAGATATTTAACCAAATCTAAGCATCACTATACATAAAGACCTTCACCTTACTTTTAATAATTACTTTCTTTTTTTTATTTATTGAATATCATATTCATTTACATTGCCAATGGTATAACCTTTCCCGATTTCCCCCCTCCCAAAAGACCCCCAACCCCTCTTCGAACCCCCTGCCTCCATGTATATGCCCCTCCACCTGACCCACTCCCACCTCCTCCCCTCGATTTCCCTTTGTTGGTGCATCTATTGAGCCTTTTCTTGACCAAGAACCACTCCTCCCACTGATGCCGACCAAGGCATTCCTCTGCCACATTTTTGGCTGGAACCATGTGCACCCCTTGGTTGATGGCTATTTTTAATAATTATTTTTTCAATTAAATGATTAGCTATACCTCTGTTATCATGCTTATTGATTTCTGAATAATTTTCCTTACATGGAAAAATTTTAACATTATTTATTTTGTTAACCAACATGCTACATTGCACACATAATGTTTTATAATTTGCTTCTCTGGGAATAATTTTCCTCTAGCAAATTGGAAAATAGTCATTTTACTTTTTATATTCTACAACTGCTTATCTTTCAAGTGTTAATATAGAACTTGGTTTTCCAAAGTCCCTCAGTGAATATGAGCAAATGAGACAAAGGAAGACATACCTTGATTTATTTATCTCTAAACAAATCCAGGAAAAATTTCTGCTTGATTTCCTTTTACTCACCTTCACCTACTGCTGGATTTTAAGCACTTGTAATCCGAGCTGCTAGCCTCAACTCAGCAATATGAATATGCTCATTCTATGTCTCTTTCATATGTGAAAAGCAGCTTTGCAAGCTAAAGGCTTGCTGGTTCCCTTTTTAACACCAAAAGTCTTTTATCTATATTGCTATCCTCTTGTGTCCAGCTCAACTCAAACACCCCACTTCTGTCTTCAGCTCTTTTGAGATATCTTAATTCTGTAATAAAAGGTAATTTCCACTGGTAAGTTCACTGCAGAGCTAGGCTAACACAGTAATAAATGTCAATCAAATGTAATTTGTGTGGAGCCCCCTTCCCTTCCCTTCCACCTCATTTTTATCTTACAAGGTAAGTCCTAGCATTTGAAGTAATTCAAGTCCTACCTCAGCATAAGATCCATACAGGCCTGAAAATTCACTAGCTTCTGTATTTTATAGTGCTCACTGTGTAAGTGTCATGAGGAACACATTAATCTCAAGTAAGTTTCTCCTTTTTGCTCACTCTAACATGCATGCTTTCTTCTTACACCAACTCGACAGACATTTCTGTGATTAAGGACACTGTGCTCTTTTGTTCCCTCATAGTCATTTAGCATGGAAATATCTATGATGCAGTCAATGTTTGGGTTGACCAAATTTGAATTTTTCATTTCAAACTTCTTCTCTCACTTAAGTTGGCAAAAATCTCACAAAACTGTACAGCATCTGTCTCTATCAATTTGCACTGTTGGATGAAATATTTGAGATAAACTTTACAACTGTACAATAAAGTCTATTCATTCTCTTATAGTTCTGGATGTTGGGTTCTAAAGATTAAAGCTCTAGCATCAGGCAAGGGACTTCCAACTAAATCAGCATTTAAAGGAGGTAGACCTTGTCCTTTACAAACAGTAGCGATCTCGCCCAATAGCCTGGAGCACTAATTGCCTAGTCACATCTTAAAAGCTCCATCCCAGAACATTGTTATACTGGTGATAAAATTTCAACATGAGTTTTGAAGAGAACAACCATTTAAATCATAGCAGTAATCTAACTCAGCTCATTTATATTTAATCCTTGCTCTGTGAAGCAGACCTTAAATCTAGTTAGAAAGATGTTGGTTACCCCCGTCTCATTCATGCCACTATTGCATCCATGGGTATATTTTATCAGGCCAGCCAGATAGCTCAGATAACTGTTAGTTCAGACAACTGAACAGAATAAGACAAGGTATTGTCTTATTGAAGGTATTTGCACCACCAGGGCAAGGCAGCCTACATAGTACCTTCTAGCACTGTGTAAGTAAGCCAGCAAGGAAGATGATTCCAGGCCAGTACCAGCTTGATTTTTAACATGTTCTGTCTTCAGCAGTAAAGTCTTATCATTAAGTTCTCGTGGTCAACCAAGAAAGATGGCCACAGTCTGTATTGTATGGGTATAGGCACTGCAACCTCCCAAAAGTCAACTCAGAAAGGGAGATCTATCCCACACTTGGCACTAAGCGTTTAGCCTGAGAATCTATGGCTTCTGGGAAGGGTAGGGTCCATTTTAAAGAACAATTCAAAGAGTACATGTTCAAAGAGTACAAGAAGTTCAAGGAGGATAAACAACTGAATACACTGAAAGGAGGCAGGAATAAACTCCTGACTGAACGCCAACAAAACAAATGGCCACTGAAACAAGGAGGGCGGTTCATGCTATAGAAACTGAATTTGCTAAGGAGGTAGAATGACTGAACTGAAATGAAGCTAGAAATGGAATAGTAAATTTAATAAAAATCCAGGCTCTAAGACATGGTAGAGCAATTGACTCATTCAATCAAGAAAATGATACATTTATAAAGCCCTCAAGACTGGTGTATGAAGAAACTCTGGGGCAGCATGAGAGGCCTGATCTGTAAAATATGGGCATAGAAAAGAAGAGGAGAATTTCAGGTCCAAGATATTCTTTGTTTGTTTGTTTGTTTGTTTGTTTTTTCGAGACAGGGTTTCTCTGTGTAGCCCTGGCTGTCCTGGAACTCACTCTGTAGACCAGGCTGGCCTCGAACTCAGAAATCCACCTGCCTCTGCCTCCCAAGTGCTGGGATTAAAGGTGTGCGCCACCACGCCCGGCCAAGATATTCTTTCAATAAAATCTTAAAAGAAAACTTCCCCAAATCTAGGGAATCAGAAGCCCATCCAGGCTCAAGAGGCATGCTGAACACCAAACCAACAGGACCAGAAAATAAATTCCCCATATTTTATTGTGGTTAAAACATAAATTTACAGGACAATGAAAGAAAACTGAAGGCAGCAAGAGAAAAGGCTCACATTATATGTAAATGTGGCCAGTTAAAGTAATAGTTGATTTTTCTTTATTGGATATTATTTACATTTCAAATGCTATCCCCTTTCCCAGTTTCCCTTGCCCCAAGGTCCTAATCTCACCCCAGACCCCTGTGTCTAAGTGCCCCCACTTACCCACTCCCACCTCCCTGTCCTAGCATTCCCTTACACTAGGGCATCAAGCCTTCACAGGACCAAAGGCCTCTTCTCCCACAGATGCCTGTCAAGGCCATTGAATGCTATATACGTGGCTGAAGCCATGAGTTCTGCCACGTGTACTCTTTGGTTGGTGATTTAGTCCCTGGGAGCTCTGGGGGATTTGGTTGGTTGATATTGTTCTTCCCATGGGGTTCTAAACCCCATCAGCTCCTTGAGTCCTTTCACTAACTCCTCCATTGGGGATCCCATGCTCAGTGCAATGGTTGGCTGCTAGCACCCACCTCTGTATTTGTCAGGTTCTGGCGAGCCTCTGAGGAGACAGGCATATCAGGCTCCTGTCAGTAAGCTCTTCTTGACATTTACAATAGGGTCTGTGTTTGGTGTCTATATATGGGATGGATCCCCAGGTGGGGAAGTCTCTGGATGTCCTTTCCTTCAGTCTCTGTTCCACGTGTTGTCTCCATATTTCCTCCTATGAGTATTTTGTTCCCCCTTCTAAGAAGGACTGAAGCATCCACACTTTGGTCTTCCTTCTTCTTGAGCTTCAGGTGGTTTGTATATTGTATCTTGGGTGTTCCGAGCTTTTGGGCTAATATCCACTTATCAGTGAATGCATACCATATGTGCTCTTTTGGGACTGGGTTACCTCACTCAGAATGATTTTTCTAGTTCCATCCACTTGCCTAAGAATTTCATGAATTCATTGTTTTTAATAGCTCAGTAGTACTCCATTGTGCAAATGTACCACATTTTTAATGGAAACTTTAAAGACCAGAAAAGCCTAGAACAAAGTTTTTACTTTAATCTATGTGTGTTGGCAATGCAGTCCCATTGAGAGGGTTGCCTAGTTTGTGTGAAGCACTGGCTCAGATCCCCAAAACAGTATAAGGTAGTGAAACTATATAGATTATATATTTTGGAATGTGGAAGCTGAGTTTTCAACCAGACATTAGTTCTCTTCTGACTTTTTCTCAAAGCCACAACATTATACTTAATGTTACCCTCGGCGAAAATACCTGATACCAATTTCATTTTTCACACTTTTTTATTTAATAATTTTATTTTTGAAAACTTATTGCATAATCACTGCATCTACATCACCGTTGTCCCTCCCCCTTTTCCCTCAATACCTCCTTTGTTCCCCTTCCCAATTTTTTTTTAAAGATTTATTTATTTTATATATGTGAGTACACTATAGCTGTCATTAGGACACATCAGAAGAGGACATTAGATCCCATTACAGATGGATATGAGCCACCATGTGCTTTCTGGGAATTGAGCTCAGGACCTCTGGAAGAGCAGTCAGTACTCTTAACTCCTGAGCCGTCTCTCTAGCTCCCCCCTTCCCAATTCTTGATCTCTTTAATTATTTTTGTTACATACATGTATACATAAATAATATATGTGTATAAAAGTATATTTATGATCGTGTGTGTGTGTGTGTGTGTGTGTGTGTATGTGTGTGTGTGTGTGTTTAAAATCTACTGAGTTCATTGATCTTTGCTCATATGTATGTGTTCAGGGCTGAGTTTTTTGGATTAGACAACCTATGTGGAACCCACTTCCTGGAAGAAATTGCTTCTTCATTTTTCAGCATGTACTGACCACCTGAGGACATCAGAGGGTTAGGGCCACGTGGAATTCCCCCTGTTAAGTGTTGGTATGCCAATTAGTATAGTTGTTATGTTGACCTTGCTCAGGCAACCATATTGTGGAGAGTTCATGGGCCTATCATTCCCATAATTTATAGAAGACATCCTGATCTTGAGACTTTTACAATATTTCCTTCCTTACATGATTTCCCCTGAGACTTAGGTGTAGGGATGGTGTTGTAGATGTAACAATTGAGGCTGGACTTTATGTTCACTTACTCTTTGTATTTTGAATAGTAATAGATCTCTATAATAGTCAAAAATCTGCTGCAAAAGGAAGCTTCCTTGATAAAGGGTGAGAGCTTCACTTAGATGGTGAGATAAGTATTTAGAGTACAGTTATGAAAATATTATCAGCTTAGGAATATTTCAGGAGTGGGCTCTTCTTCCAGGTCTATGACCTCCCCAGTCATAGATTATTGGCTAGGTTTATAGCATCAGGATTGAATTCCCTCCTGTTCTGCTGACCAAAAGCAATTTACAGATTCAATCCAATTACAATTAAAAATTCCCATGATTCCCATGAATAGGGAAAAAATGTAAATTCACATGAAACTACAAAATATTCCAGAGAGTAAAATCAATTCTGAGAAAAGTTAAAAAACAAACAACAAAAAAAGTATGCTCTAGTAAAAATATTAAAGGGATTATCAATTCAGATTGCAATGTATATCACAGAGTTATCATAATAACAATAGTGTGGCACTGGCACAACGTCAGACACATAGATCAATGGTTGATCAAAGTAGAATACTCAAATACTGGTAAATGTAAGTACAGCCATCTAATATTTGACAAAGATGCCAAAAATACACAACAGAGAAAAGATAGTTCCAACACATGATATTGAGAAATGGGATGTCCACATGAACAAGATTGAAATTTGACCTATATTTATCATTCTGCACAAAAACAACTATAAATTGCTAAAGACCTCAATGCAAAACCAAAAGTGCTGAAAAGAAAGAAGAATTCATAGCCAGTACATATATGTTATAGGTTTAGGAAAGGGCTTTCTGAATCAAACTCCATTCCTCAGAAATTAAGGCCAAAATTTAACAAGTGAGAGAGACCCCACAAAAAAGCTTCTGCATGGCAAATAATCAATAAACTGGAGAAGAAGCCTACACAGCGTGAGAGAGATTCTTCTCCAACTATACATCTGATAGAAAACTACTATCTAGAGTATATGAAGAACCCCAAAACCAAGAGTCAAGAGACCAAATGATCCAATTAAGATGGGTTATGGATTTGAACAGAAAGTTCTTAAAAGAAATAATAAAAAATGGCTAAGAAGTATCTCAAAAAGTGTTGAACATAATTAATGTCAGAGAAATTCAAACTAAAACTTCTTGGGATTTCATCTTACCTCAGAATACCTAAGATAATAAAATAACTGAGAACAAACACTAGAAAGAATGTTGGGAGAGGGGAACCATCATTCACTACTTTTGAGATTATAATCTGATGTACCCTCAATGGAAATCAATGTATAGAATCCTTAAAAAGATAAAATTATACCTAGCACATGATACACCTATGTTACTGCTTGAAATATACATCTCTTACTTCTTCAAAGATACTTGCTCAGACATGTCAATTGCTACTTGTCTTAGTCAGGGTTTTTATTCCTGCACAAACATCATGACCAAGAAGCAAGTTGGGGAGGAAAGGGTTTATTCTGCTTACACTTCCACACAGCTGTTTATTACCAAAGGAAGTCAGGACTGGAACTCAAGCAGGCCAGTAAGCAGGAGCTGATGCAGAGGCCATGGAGGGATGTTCCTTACTGGCTTGCTTCCCCTGGCTTGCTCAGCCTGCTCTCTTATAGAACCCAATAATACCAGCCCAGAGATGGCACCACCCACAAGGGGCCCTCCTTCACTTGACCACTAATTGAGAAAATGCCCACAGCTGGATCTCATGGAGGCACTTCCCCAACTGAAGCTCCTTTTCCTATAATTCCAGCCTGTGTCAAGTTGACACACAAAACTAGTCACAATAGCTAGAAAATGGAAACAACTTAAATTTCTCTCATTGGACAAATTAATAGCGAAAATGTGATATGTATACACCATGGAATATATATGGATATATTCAATTGTGAAGAAAAATCCAATCCTGAATTTTTTTAGATTTTTTTTTAAGATATAGTATTACATATTAAAAAGAATATGGTTTTACACTAAACAGAAATGGGTTTGAATTTTGGCATGTTTACATTTCCTCTCTTGAACTTCATTAATCTGTTCCCAGTTTCTTTACCTTAAAAATCATATTTATATTACATAGTTGTTAAAGTAATAACAGTTAATGTGTTGGCTCATGTTAGTTATCCAACTATCTGTTATCTGTTATTATTTTTAAAATACTTATTATTTATTATCATTCTTGCTTCTTTGTATGATTGGGCATCAAAATCTGTTCAAAGATCATCTTGAATTTAACTTTGTTCCTTTTAATCCTAAATAACATGACTATAAGCCATTGCCTTTTAATCTTAGTATCACTTGTCATATGGTCCGGTTTAGAAGGTCTTTTTATCAACTATTTCATATTTGTTTGGACATAACTTTTTCAAATAAAAACCCCTTTATGGAATGGTGTGATAGTTTGGTAGGTAGAGGCATTTGCTACACATACCTGGCCACCTCATTTAATCCCCAGAACCTGTGTAAAGGAGAAAGGAGAAAACCTACTATACAAAGTTCTCTTTTGACCTCCACACATGTGCCATGGTAACTTGGCACACATAGTATGTAAACACATGCACAATAAGAAAGGCAGGCATGCATGCAAGCAGACTTCTCTCTTGTTCACTTATTCCTCATGTGCGGAATGCCTCCTTGGATGGTCCTCAGGAGCATTTCTCAAGTTTGATTACTGAAGCTGGCATCTGTGAACTTCCATATTTGCTGAATGACTTACAAAAGGACAACTAATCCTTCCTACCACCAATGGTGCTCTGATACTCTTGTAGAACTGTATCTGTAATCACATACAGTTAAATGGCTTTACAAAGAAGTTTGAATTTTTTTTTTTAATGTTCTCATAGTCAAGCAGCAGTTCTTAGTCTTGGTTGACTGGGTTGACACTTGACATGGTTCTTAATAATCAGCACTGCTCTGAGTGAAAATGCGCTCCAGTTAGATAAGAAGAGCTTTAAAGACTTTTAAAATGGCATGTTAAATAACATACAGGGGAATTGGCTAGGCAAGCTGAAGCATTGAAAGTGCTTTATAAGAGAAGGGAAAACAACAGTGGGGGTGGGGGTGTTCTGGAGTCCTGTAAATACCCAATAAAAATTCACCTTGTCTGTGTATTGTCCTAAGAGACACAATCTCATTTACATTTATTAGAAGTAATGATATAGTGTCCTGCACATAATTAACACAATAAAATGCTGCTAATTTCACAGTGTCATTATAAAATTTGCCAGTTCAAATTAGAAAGTGATTAACCCTCTGAGTGAGACAATGACATTTCCATTCCCAGTCTGTGAATTAAGTTTGAGGGGCTGGCTCCTGCCTATGGAAGCTAGGCTGGCTCATCTTCATTCTGCCCCACCTCCACCATGGCTTTTCAAGAGCCGAAGCTCTGGAGGCAAGCTTATTGGGGATACTTTGGTATCCCAGAGCAAACCAACTTTGTTTATAAGACAAGTTAGGACTAAGGATAGAAAGGACGGGGAGGTCAGGAAAATGGAGAAAGAGAAAGGAAAGGGAAGCGAGGGAAGAAACAATAACCTCAGATGACCATAATCGTACTGTCCACTGAACTTCCTGTTGGTCAGGTAAGTATGAAAATTCCCCATTAACAAGTTACCTTGCAAGCGTGCTTCGTTCCACATCTCACCAATTACATTTTAACCTTTGCCCAGATACTACTTTATTCATTGACTGTACATCATTCCTCCGCAACTGATTTTAATTAATTTCAGAAAAAGTCATAAATTCATTAAAGAGAAGAGATTTATAGTGCCTCATTTTAAATATCCCAACTCAACCAAAATCCTCCTAAAGAATATTTAATGAGGAAAGTGATACCATAAATGAATGAAACCTTGAGTTAATGATTAAATTGTCCAACCTGTTAAGACAATTACTAACAGAATAAATCTAATGCATACATTTATAAAGCTGCTGAAATATACGGTGGCTTGCCCTTCCCTACTTTTCTTTCCTTTTTCTTCCTCAAAGGTTCATGGCTGGAGGGCTGTCACTGGTTTAAGGAGGGTGCTCTCTTAGGATGGAGGGATCTGTTGCCGAAGGCTGGGGCTTGCTAGGCCCGTTAAGGAATCAAAACAATGAGCAGTACGGAGAGAGCTCTTAAGGACGTCATCCTAAGAAAATTTCATTTAGTAATTTTCTCTGTATTGATGAATTCGTTGACTGCTGACACCTTCTTCACAGTGCGGTGCAATTTTCAGTTCAGTTCCTCCAACTGCTTCAAGAACCAGTAAGCCAGATTCATCTTTCACACCCCACCAGCTCTCAAGTGTGAGAGCCAATAAAACATCTGCTCCAAGCGAAAGTCCACCAGGCATCCCAGCTGAGAAATGAGTTTTCTCACATTTGAATTCATGTTTATTTAAAAGTATGTGCGCATCACACACACACACACACACACACACACACACACACACACCACAAGTCTTCCATCATCTTACTTATATTGCCTCACCTACAGCCTAGAGGCTATAGTCTATGCTTGTTATTATGATTCTCCCTTGGTAACATAAGAAATTAGTTTCCTTGCTGTACCTGAAAAAGTAGACTAGGGGAAAATACATATTTAAATAGATCTGATTACAGACTCACAAGCCCCATGTAGAGATCACATCTTGTTGGCATTGTTCTAGTGCAACCCAAGGCAGGAAGGCACACATTGAAAAGTAGTCCCTAATTTACAGGTGAGGCCTGCAGGACAGCAGTGCCTTGGAGCAAAGGGCGTAATTGTTGAGTGCACTGACTGGAAAGATTAGAGATGACAGAAGACAAACCTCTAGTTACACAATTTTTTTTTGCAGTGCAATTAAGCTGAAAATATTTCATCCACTGTCAAGGAGACAAATTGCTTAACCTTAATCTATGCAACAATTTCTCCCACACATAAGTGCCCTCTCACTATCAAGCCTGGTCTCTCCTCCCCTGCAAATCCAACACCACACACCCTCTTCCCTTGTCTGTGAGCCTTTGTCTTCTTAGCTTCTCCTATTCTGTCTTTCCTTCTGACTCAGGAGCACTATTCTCTCTCTCTCTCTCTCTCTCTCTCTCTCTCTCTCTCTCTCTCTGTACTTAATTTTAGGTCACTTGGTTGGTGATGTTATTTATAGCACAATTATAGCTGGAAAGACACACATCTTATTACCTCAAAATCTTGTTACTCATCTTTTAAGAGGTGTTTGTGCTGATGAGTCATCCTGTTGGCAGATTAATTTGTGAAGTAGGTTGGCTTGCTCCATTTTGTACCTAGTCAAAGTCCATGGTTGGGATGAGTAACTGATGTACTTACATGTTTTAAGGGAGGCCTCTAGGTACCCAGGTGTGCATGGAAATCCACTTTTCTTTAGAGTTTATATAAAGCTGATGAGTCTGTCATATCACAGCCAGAGTTGCTGCTCAAGTTGTTAGTTAAAAATCTCTGCTATGCACAATGTTAAGTATTGTACATATATATTATATTTCCTTCTTGTAACAACTCGACTGTGCAGCTCGTTTATATCCATTTATATATGGAGAATTAGACCCTCAGTTTAAGCTGACTTGCCTGATCAAGAATTGGGAAATAGTACTTGGATCAGGCTGGTCTGGTTCTAATGTTCACACAAACCCACTACATAGCTGTGTGTTTGTGTGTATCAATGCATTTTTAGTATGTCAACCTTATATGAACCATTAGAAAGAGCAGTGACATACGTGGAGTGAGGCTGGCTGAAGAGACATACAAGTGTTTATGTATCCACTAGTCATGTGGCCCACAGGACTGCCCATCCTCTATTTGTGACTTCATTGAGTCCGAGAAAACACTCCATAGGCAGCAACGTAGGTGTTTTCACTGTGCAAGTACCCAAAGATACTTCACTTCGTAACCACGTGCACATATTTTTGTACTGGTATTAAATTGGATGCATATACTTCTGGCTCTTGTCATTCTCCTGAATTGTTCTACAGTTTAGATAATACGTGTTCTCACAAAGACAAAAAACAAAAGCTTTAAAAAAAATGTTGAAACCATTTCAAGTGGGAACATGGCTGAGTCAGAAGAGCAGCCTGCCAAGAACAGGTCAGGGAAGCAGCTACTGCTTCGGGGATCTTGGCTTACAGGTTTTCATTGCCAGAGCCTCCTGCATTCATGAAGTTTGGGAAAGTTTGTTGATATAAAACTTGGCAGGCACTTAGTTGACATGTTTTTCAGGACAGAAGAATAGTTGCACACAAGAAATGAAGGTTTCCACGTACAGGAAGAGCAGACATCTTGAATAATAGGCACTTTAGAGAAACACTAGATAATATACATGTTATTATACCAATTATTCTACAGAAAGAGATAAAAGGGGGCCAAGGAAATAAAAATAGGGGAAAGGGGGACATCAAAGTGTTTATACTAGATCTTCTCTCCAGCAACTGAGCAAGCAGGTACATCCAGGAGCACAGGCAACACCTGAGTGCTAGAACAGCTGAGAGAGTCTGCCAGGACCCCACCTGTACCCACAAGCTGGGCAGCACCACAACCATTTGCATACCTATCCTGCCAGGCGGGAGCTCCTCTGCAGGGAGTCCCACTTTTAGAGGTGAGGCCGCCATCTTTTCTCCTGCAACTGAGCAGGCATGTACAGCCTCCCATCCCAGGAGCACTGGGAACACAAGAGTGCCAGAACAGCTGGGACAGGGTCCATCAGGGCCCCACCTGCACCCAGGAGCTGGGCAGTGCCACAGCACACTGTGCCAGGAGAAAGCCGGTCACCCAGGGGTGGTAAGACAGGTTTGTAGGCCCATAGGAGGGACAGGTACCAGCTAGAGACAGCAGGACCAACTAACACCAGAGATAACCACTTGGCAAAAGGCAAATGTACGTTAACAACAGAAATCAAGGCAACATGGCACCATCTGAACCCAATTCTCCCACAACAGCAAGTCCTGGATACCCCAAAACACCAGAAAAGCAATATTTGGATTTAAAATCATAGCTCATGATGCTGGTAGAGGGCTTCAAGAAGGACATAAATAACCCCCTTAAAGAAATATAGGAGAGCACAGGTAAACATCTAGGAGCCCTTAAATAATTACAGGAAAGCACAACCAAACAGGTGAAGAAATTAGACAAAACCATCCAGGATTTAAAAATAGAGGTAGAAACAATAAAGAAATCACAAAGGGAAACAAACCTGGACATAGAAAACCGAGGAAAGAAGTCAGGAGTCATGGATCCAAGCATCAACAACAGAATATAAGAGGTAGAAGAGAGAATCTCAGATACAGAAGCTACCATAGAAAGCATTGACACTCCAGGCGGCGGTGGTGGCACACGCCTTTAATCCCAGCATTTGGGAGGCAGAGGCAGGAAGATTTCTGAGTTTGAGGCCAGCCTGGTCTAAACAGAGTGAGTTCCAGGACAGCCAGAGCTACACAGAGAAACCCTGTCTCGAAAAAACAAACAAACAAAAAAAAAAACAAAAAGCATTGACTCAACAGTCAAAGAAAATACAAAATGCAAAAAGCTCCTGACCCAAAACATCCAGGAAATCCAGGACAAAATGAGAAGACCAAACCTAAGGATTATAGGTATAGAAGAGAGTGAAAATTTCGAACTTAAATGGCCAGTAAATGTCTTCAACAAAATTATAGAAGAAAACTTCCCTAACCTAAAGAAAGAGATGCCCATAAACATACAAGAAGCCTACAGAACTCCAAATAGATTTAACCAGAAAAGAAATTCCTCCAGACACATAATAATTAAAACACCAAATGCACTAAAAAAGAAAAAATACTAAAAGCAGTAAGGGGAAAAGGTCAAGTAACATATAAAGGTAGACCTATCGGAATTACACCAGACTTCTCACCAGAGACTATGAAAGCTAGAAGATCCTGGGCAGATGTCATACTGATCCTAAAGGAACACTAATGCCCACAAAGGCTACTATACCCAGCAAATCTCTTAATTACCATAGATGGAGAAAACAAGGTATTCCACGACAAAAACAAATTTACACAATATCTTTAAATAAATCCAGCTCTTCAAAGGATAATGAATGGAAAACACCAACAAAAGGAGGGAAACTACACACTAGAAAAAGCAAGAAATTAATCTTCTTTTAACAAACCAAAAAGAAGAGAGTCACACATACATAATTCCACCTCTAATAACAAAAATAACAGGAAGCAACAATCACTTCTCCTTAATATCTCTTAATATAAATGGACTCAATTTACAAATAAAAAGACATAGACTAACAGACTATTATTATTATTATTATTATTATTATTATTATTACTATTACTACAGGAAACCCACCTCAGGCACAAAGACAGACACTACCTTAGAGTAAAAGGCTGGAAAACAATTTTTCAAGCAAATGGTCCCAATAAACAAGCTGGTATAGACATCCTAATATCACATAAATTCAACTTTCAACCTAAAGTAATCAAAAAAGATAGGGAAGGAAAAATCTACCAAGATGAACTCTCAGTTCTGAACATATATTCTCCAAATACAAGGGCACCAATATTCATAAAAAGAAACTTTACTAAAGCTCAAAGCATACATTGTACACTGCACAATAATAGTGGGAGACTTCAATACCCCACTCTCATCAATGGACAGATCAGGGAAACACAAACTAAACAGTGACATAGTGAAACTAACAGAAGTTATGAACCAAATAAATTTAAGAGATATCTATCAAACATTTTATCCTAAAACAAAAGAATATACCTTCTTCTCAGCACCTCACAGTACCTTTTCCAATATTGACCATATACCTCGTCACAAAACAGACCTTAGCAGATATAAGAAGATTGAAATAATTCCATGCACCCTATCAGATCACCACAGACTAAGGCTAGTCTTCAATAACAACAAAAACAACAAAAACAAAAAACAAAACAACAAAAACAAAACAACAAACAAACAAAGAATAACAACAAAACAACAGAAAGCCCACATACACATAGAAACCGAACAACACTCTCCTCAACGATAACCTCGTCAAGGAAGAAATAAAGAAAGAAATTAAAGACTTTTTAGAATTTAATGAAAAGGAGGGTACAACACACCTAAACTTATGACAACAATGAAAGCAGTGCTAACAGGAAAACTCATAGCTCTGAGTGCCTCCAAAAAGAAACTGGAAAGAGCATACACTAACAGCTTAACAGCACAGCTGAAGGCTCTAGAACAAAAAGAAGCAAATACACCTAAGAGGAGTAGATGGCAGGAAATAATCAAACTCAGGGCTGAAATCAACCAAGTGGTAACAAAAAGAACTATACAAAGAATCAATCAAACCAGGAGCTGGTTCTTTGAAAAAACCAACAAGGTAGATAAACCCTTAGCCAAACTAACCAGAGGGCACAGAGACAGTATTCAAATGAACAAAATCAGAAATGAAAAGGGAGAGAGAACAACAGATACTGAGGAAATAAAAAAACATCATCAGATCCTACTACAAAAGCCTATACTCAACAAAAGTGGGAAATCTAGATGTACTGGAAAATTTTCTAGACAGATACCAGGTACCAAAGTTAAATCAGGATCAGATAAATGGTCTAAACAATCCCATAACCCCTAAAGAAATAGAAGCAGTCATTAATGGTCTCCCCCCCCCCAAAAAAAAAGCCCAGGACCAGATGGGTTCAATACAGAATTATAACAGACCTTCAAAGAAGACTTAACATTTAACTCTTCAAATTATTTCAAAAAATAGAAACAGAAGGAGCACTACCCAACTCATTTTATGAAGCCACAATTATTCTGATACCTAAACCACAAAAGACCCAACCAAGAAAGAGAACTTTATACCAATTTCCCTTATGAATATCGATGCAAAAATACTCAATAAAATTCTTGCTAAATGAATCCAAGAAGACATCAAAATGATCATCCACCATGATCAAGTAGGCTTCATTCCAGGGATGCAGGGATGGTTCAATATGCAGAAATCCATCAACATAATCCACTACATAAACAAGTTTACAATTAAAAAAAATGGTATGACAGGAACTTCAAGTCCTTGAAGAAAGAAATCGAAGAAGACCTCAGAAGATGGAAAAATATTTCTTGCTCCTGGATTGGCAGGATCAATATAGTAAAAATGGCCATCTTGCCAAAAGCAATCTACAGATTCAATGTGATCCCCATCAAAATCCCAAATCAATTCTTCATAGATCTAGAAAGAGCAATTCTCAAATTCATCTGGAGCAACAAAAAACCCAGGATAGCTAAAACTATTCTCAACAATAAAAGGACTTCTGGGGGAATCAATATCCCTGACCTCAAGCAGTACTACAGAGCAATTGTGTTAAAAACTGCATGGTATTGGTACAGCAACAGGCAGGTAGATCAATGGAATAGGATTGAAGACCCAGAAATGAACCCACAGACTTATGGTCACTTGATCTTTGATAAAGGAGACACAACCATCCAGTGGAAAAAAGAGAGCCTTTTCAACAAATGGTGCTGGTTCAACTGGAGGTCAACATGCAGAAGAATGTGAATTGACCCACTCTTATCTCCTTGTACTAAGATCAACTCCAAGTGGATTAAGGACCTCCACATAAAACCAGACACACTGAAACTATTAGAAAAGAAACTTGGGAAGACCCTGGAGGACATGGGCACAGGGGGAAAGTTCCTGAACAGAACACCAATAGCTTATGCTCTAAGATCAAGAATTGACAAATGGGACCTCATAAAATTACAAAGTTTCTGTAAGGCAAAGGACACTGTCAGAAGGACAAAACGGCAACCAACAAAGTGGGAAAAGATCTTCACCAACCCCACATCCGACAGAGGGCTAATATCCAATATATACAAAGAGCTCAAGAAGTTAGACCCCAAAGAACCAAATAACCCTATCAAAAAATGGGGTACAGAGCTAAACAAAAAATTTTCACCAGAAGAAATGCAGATGACCGAGAAAAACCTTAAGAGATGTTCAACATCATTAGTCATCAGGGAAATGCAAATCAAAACAACCCTGAGATTCCACCTCACACCAGTCAGAATGGCTAAGATTAAAAACTCAAGAGACAACAGGTGCTGGCGAGGATGTGGAGAAAGAGGAACACTCCTCCACTGTTGGTGGGATTGCAAAATGGTAAAACCGCTCTGGAGATCAGTGTGGCGGTTCCTCAGAAAATTGGGCATGTCACTTCCAGAGGACCCTGGCATACCACTCCTGGGCATATACCCAGAGGATTCCTCTGCATACAATAAAGACACATGCTCCACTATGTTTATAGCAGCCTTGTTTATAATAGCCAGAAATTGGAAGGAGCCCAGATATCCCTCAAAAGAGGAATGGATACAGAAAATGTGGTATATTTATACAATGGAGTACTACTCAGCAATTAAAAATAATGAACTCATGCAATTTGTAGGTAAATGGTTAGATCTGGAAAATATCATCCTAAGTGAGCTAACCCAAACACAAAAGAATACACATGAAATGCAATCACTCATAAGTGGATATTAATGAGCCCAGAAGCCCTAAATACTCAAGACACAATTAGCAAGTCAAATGACTTCCAAGAAGAAGAATGGAGAGGACCCTGGGCCTGAAAAGATTGGATCCAGTATTGTAGACCCAGAACAGAGAAATCGTGGGGGGGGGGAAATAAGTGGGGAATAGCAGGGGGGGAGAGGAATTATGGGACATATGGTGGGGGGGGTAATTGGGAAAGGGGAAAACCTTTGGAATGTAAACATAGAATATAGAAAATAAAAAAAAATAACTAGAAAAAAATAATGAATTCATGCAATTTGTAGGCAAATGATTGGATCTGGAAAATATCATCCCAAGTGAGTTAACCCAATCATAAAGAATACACATGAAATGCAATCACTGATAAGTGGATATTAAGGAGCCCAGAAGCTCTGATTACTCAAGGCACAATTAGCAAGTGAAATGATTCCCAAGAAGGAGGAAGGAGAGGACCCTGGTCCTGAAAAGATTGGATCCAGTTTTGTAGGAGAGTACCAGAACAGAGAAATGTTGAGGGGGTTGATTGGTGAATAGGTGGGGGGGGGGTGAGGACTTATGGGACATATGGTTAGGGGGTAACTGGGAAAGGGGAAAGCCTTTGGAATGTAAACAAATAATATAGAATAAATAATAATAATAATAATATAAAGAAAAAGAAACATTCTCAAAAATTAAAATGTAATCAAATAAAAAGACTTTTTAAAATGTAAAAAAAAAAAAATGACCATTTCATTAGATGCTGAGAAAGCATTTGACACCATCCAACACCTCTTCATGATAAAAGTCTTGGAAAGATCAGGAATTTAAGGCCCTTATCCAAATATAGTAAAAGCAATATACAGCAAACCAATAGCCAACATCAAACTAAATGGAGGAAAAACTCAATCCCATTGAAATCAGAGACCAGACAAGGCTGTCCACTCTCTCCCTACCTGTTCAATATAGTACTCAAAGTCCTAACCAGAGCAATTAGACAGCAAAATGAGGCCAAAGGGATTCAAATCAGAAAGGAAGAGGTCAAAGGATCACTATTTGCAGATGATATGATAGTATACTTAAGTGACCCCAAAAATTCCGCCAGAGAACTACTAAATCTGATAAACAACTTCAGCAAAGTGGCTGAATATAAAATTAACTCAAACAACCAGTAGCCTTCATACACTCAAAGAAAAAAGAGGCTGAGAAAGAAATTAGGGAAATGACACCCTTCACAATAGTGACAAATAATATAAAATATCCTGGTATGACTCTAACCAAGCAAGTGAAAGATCTGTATGACAAAAACTTCAAGTCTCTGAAGAAAGAAATTGAAGATTTCAGAAGATGGAAAGATCTCCTATGCTTATGGACTGGCAGGGTTAATGTAGTCAAAATGGCCATCTTGCCTAAAGCAATCTACAGATTCAATGGAATCCCCATCAAAATTCCAACTCAATTCTTCATAGAGTTAGAAAGAGCAATTTTCAAATTTATCTGGAATAACAGAAAATCCAGGATAGCAAAAACTATTTTCAACAATAAAAGAACTTCTGACAGAATCATCATTCCTGACCTCAAGCTCTACTACAGAGCAATAGTGATAAAAACTGTATGGTGTTGATACAAAGACAGGCAGGAAGATCAATGAAATAAAATTGAAGACCCAGAAATGAGCCCACACACCTATGATCGCTTGATATTTGATAAAGGAGCTAAAACCATCCAGTGGAAAAAAAAAGACAGCCTTTTCAACAAATGGTGCTGGGTCAACTTGCAGGCAACATGTAAAGACTGCAAACTGATCCATTCTTGTCTACCTGGACAAAGCTCAATCCAAGTAGATAAAGGACCTCCACATAAAACAAGATACATTGAATCTAAAAGAAGAGAAAATGGGGAAGAAACTGGAGCACATGGGCACAGGGGAAAATTTCCTGAACAGAACACCAATAGTTTATGCTCTGACATCAAATGGGGCCTCATAAAATTGCAAAGCTTCTGTAAGGCAAAGGACACTGTCAATAGGACAAAAGGGCAACCAACAGATTGGGAAAAGATCTTTACCAGTCCTACACCTGATAGAGGGATAATATCCAATATATACAAAGAACTCAAGAAGTTAAACTCCAGAGAGTCAAATAACCCTATTAAAAAAATGGGGTAAAGAGCTGAACAAAGAATTCTCAACTGAGGAATATCGATGGCTGAGAAACACCTAAAGAAATATTCAACTTCCTTAATCATCAGGGAAATGCAAATCAAAACAACCCTGAGATTCCACCTCACACCAGTCCGAATGGCTAAGATAAAAAACTCAGGGCACAGCAAATGCTGGAGAGGATGTAGAGAAAGAGGAACACTCCTCCATTGCTGGTGAGATTGCAAGTTGGTAAAAGTACTCTGGAAATCAGTTTGGAGCTTCCTCAGAAAATTGGATGAAGCACTACCAGAGGAACCAGCTATACCACTCCTGGGCATATACCCAGAAAGTACTCCAACATGTAATAAGGACACATGCTCTACTATGATCATAGCAGTCTTATTTATAATAACCAGAAGCTGGAAAGAACCCAGATGTTCTTCAACAGAGGAATAGATACAGAAAATGTGGTACATTTACACAATGGAGTACTACTCAGCTATTAAAAAAAATGAATTCACGAAATTCTTAGGCAAATGGATGGAGCTAGAAAATATCATCCTGATTGAGGTAACCCAATCACAAAAGAATGCATACAGTATGCAATCTCTGATAAGTGGATATTAGCCAAAAATCTCAGAACACCCAAGATACAATTCACAGGCCATATGAAGTTCAAGAAGAAGGAAGACCAAAGAGTGGGTACTTTGATCCTTATTGGAAAGTGGATCAAAATACCCATGGCTCAGAGCCAACCAATAAAATGAACACAGGGTTCTCAATGGAGCAGCTAGAGAAAGGACCCAAGGAGCTGAAGAGGTTTGCAGCCCTGCAGGAGGAACAATAATATGTACCAACCAGTACCCCTAGAGCTTCCAGGGGCTAACTCACCAACCAAAGAGTACACGTGGAGAGACACATGGAGACATATGTAGCAGAAGATGGCCATTTCAGACATCAGTGAGAGGAGAGACCATGCGTCCTATGAAGGTTCGATTCCCCAGAATAGGGAAAAACAAGTCATGAAATTGGGTGTGTGTGTGGGGGGGGGGCAGCAAGCCAGGGAAGGGGGATGGGATAGGGGATTTTCAGAGGGGTAACTCAGAAAGGAGATAACATTTGTAATGTAAATAAGGCAAATATTTAATAAAAAATCTCTAAGGTCAGAATTCAATTTAAAAAATCAAAATAAAACAAAACAGAAAGTGCTTATACTAAATCTCTAGAGTTGATAAGATGAATCCTAAAGAGATGGAGAAAGGAAAAAGGAAGGAAGAACAGAGTCCGTTCTTTCTGAGGCACCTAAGATGGACATCCACCCAGTGTGACCAGGTGAGCAGAAGACCTACAAATGAAAGGACATATGATGATGTAACTTGTGGTTTCATATGAGCTTCAGAAACAGACATACAGGATGTAAGTAAGAAAAGCCTGATGTGCCATGATAACGTTTGTATGTCATCAGCACTGGTGGGAACAGAAGTTACAAGCATGAGGAGACTCCTCCAGGAAGAGAACAGAATGAGACCAGAAGAGGTTTTAGGGCAGAGCTAAGACAATCACCAGCATGCAAGACACAACAAGTGAGAATTTCTAACTGGTAGTGGAGATATGATGCAGAAGTTGAGGATCAGAGGTTTTCAGGAAGATTAGATGAAAGGTAAAACACAGAATAGACCGCTCAAGCAGGACAATCTTCAATGATGCACATGGATGAAAATGTCATAATGAAGCTCATTCATTTAATACACTAAAACTGTTAATTAACTATCAAGACAATGCTTACCAGTTTGGCTCCTGTAGGCAACCTCAGTCAAGCGCATAAAATATGATACATGGTTAAGTAGAAAAATGGTGGACTTGAGCAGGAACTCTACTTTGAACTTCATAGTAATATCAATAAATCAAAATAAAAATAATTAATTTCTGAATAGCAGAGGCTCAACTAGCAGGTGGTCCTAAAGAAAAGTTATCATTTGGTCCTCATAGTTTGAATATGTATTTGGCAACAGATATTTCTATTCAGAAAGAGAATGGGATGCTAGATAGTTTTGGGCAAGTAGTGTTATTCTATCCCAAAGGTAAAGATGTATGCTTCTGTGCTAGACAGATTTCTTTCCAGGTGTCTTAGTTAGGGTTTTATTGTTGTGAACAGACACCATGACTAAGGCAAGTCTTATAAAGGACAGAATTTAATTGAGGCTGGCTTACAGGTTCAGAGAATCAGTCCAGTATCATCAAGGTGTGAACATGTCAGCATCCAGGCAGGCAAGGTGCAGGAGGAGCTGAGAGTTCTACATCTTCATCTGACTGCTGCTAGCAGAATAATAACTTCCAGGCATCTATGACTAGGGTCTTAAAGCCAACTCTCACAGGACACACCAACTCCAACAAGGCCACATCTCCAAATAATGCTACTCCCTGGGCCAAGCATGTACAAACCATCTTACCAGGTAAAGCCTGTTCTCTCCCAATTCCTGATGGGTGTGATGCTTAGCAATTCACCATAGTTGGCTTTAAAGGTAATTTATAGAATTCTGTTCCTACTTATAATATTACTTGTCCATTACATCTGAGCAAAGCACTAATGTTACCATGAACATGTTGGTAATGTTAGTGTAAATGATGAAACTAGAGTTGGAATCTGTGAGCTATGACACACTTTTTGATTTTTCATCTCTGTATAGTGATTTTGTAATGGCTGCATAGCCCAAACATATTGGAGTTTGGGTCAAAAGAAAATACAGTAACTTTCTTAGGTTTTGGGTCTTTACTAACAAAATCACTAAGTCTAAACTTGAGAATTTTATGTTATTATTTTAAAATTCAAACTCCATAGTAAAAACTAATAACCTAGACATTGTATATACATAATAGTAGCATATATGCTATTGTAGAAAGACATGTTTGATTTAAGGTCTTATTTCTGGTCTCTTCTCGTAGTGACTTCCTGCCTGAAGATAATCTAAGGGAGAATAATGACTCAAAAAAAAAGAATATAAGAATATTGTCTCTGGGATGCTGACTGCATATTTTGTAACTAGTTATCAAAGAATGAAGAAGAAAGTGAGAAAGAATGAGAAAGAATCTGAATTCATACACAAATTTACAAAATCAGTATTGCACATGAATAAAGGGAGATGGTGCTCCTGCTTAGAGTTTGGCGTGTGCCAGGAACTGAGCCACCAGAGCCTGAGGTCATTTTGTTTCCTTTCTTATTTTTCCCCTTTTATTGAATATTTTATTTATTCACATTTGAAATGCTATCGCTTTTCCTGGTTTCCCCTCCAGAAACCCCCTATGCCCTCCCACTTCCCCTTGCTTCTACAAGGGTGCTCCTCCACCCACTCACCCACTCCTGCCTGCGGCCCTGGCATTCCCCTACACTGGGGTATTGAGCCCTCACAGGACCAAGGGCCTCCCACTGATGCCCAACAAGGCCATCCTCTGCTACATATGTGGCTAGAGCCATAGATCACTTCATGTGTACTCTTTGGTTGGTGGTTTAATCCCTGAGAGCTCTGGGGAAGGTCTGGGCGGTTGATATAGTTGTTCTTCCTATGGGGTTGCAAACCTTTCCAGCTCCTTCAGTCCTTTCTCCAACTCCTCCATTGGGACCTTGTGCTCAGTGCAACAATTGGCTTCGAGCCGTCTGCCTCTGTATTTGTCAGGCACTGGCAGAGCCTCTCAGGAGACAGCTATATCAGGTTCTTGTCAGCATGCACTTCTTGGCATCTATAATAGTGTCTGGGTTTGGTGTGAAAGGATGAGAGTTGCAGGCTGAGAGTCCCCCCGTACCTAGCTCTTGGATGACCCCCAAAAGCAGAAGTTTGGCCCACTCTCTGTTGGCCCAGGAATGCACACATCACACCCGCCTGCAGGGTCCAGCTACGATCCACAGGCCTGGGGAGGTCCCCAGCGTCTTTTCACCTCTGTGGAGCAGCTGGGGGCAAGGGCGAATGCAGCAGGATCACTGCGGCAGGCTGTGGAGCTCACAGCAGCGTAACAAAATATGCGTACGTAATCTTGGCCCCATAACAGGAAATGGGTAACAGGAAATATGTAACAGGAAATACATGTGTGACGCTGTGCATGACCCTGGCCCTGTAGCAGGAAATGTGTACGTGGCGGCCACATAAGCGGAAATGACCTAACTGGTTCCCATCCGGCTTCTATAGGTTCTGTTTGGTTCTCAGAGAGCGGGGGCTTGAATGATTTAAACTGCTTGGCTTAGAAGCTATGGAGTGGCTTGTGTTAGGTGGGCTTTGCTGTAAATCTATAAAAGCAGTCCTGTTTCTGCACTTGAGGTTCACTATCACCTACCCTGCGTGGGGAATGGCCGTGACCCCAGAGCTCTGGAATAAAAATCCTCCTACTATTGCATCAAGACTGTTTCTCGTGAGTGATTGGGGTAACGCCTTCCAAGGTGTGGGACACTGGGGTACCCCCGTTTTTCTTTCGGGTCTTACAGGTGTCTGTATATGGGATGGATCCCCAGGTGGGGAAGTCTCTGAATGACCTTTCCTTCAGTCTCTGCTCCACACTTTGTCTCCATAGTTCCTCCCCTGAGTATTTTGTTCCCCTTTCTAAGAAGTACTGAAGCAGCCACACTTTGGTCTTCCTTCTTCTTGAGCTTCATGTGGTCTATGAGTTGTATCTTGGGTATTCTGAGCTTTTGGGCTAGAATATCCATTATCAGTGAGTGCATACAGTATGTGGTTTTTTTGTTTGTTTGTTTGTTTGTTTGTTTTGTGATTGGGTTACCTCACTCAGGATGATATTTTCTAGTTCCATCAATTTGCATAAGAATTTCATGAACTGTTTTTAATAGCTAAGTAGTACTCAATTGTGTAAATGTACCACATTTTCTGTATCCATTCCTCTGTTGAGGGACATCTGGGTTCTTTCCAGCTTCTGGTTATTATAAATATGGCTGCTATGAACATAGTAGAATATGTGTCCTTATTACATGTTGGAGCATCTTCTGGTTATATGCCCAGGAGGGATATTACTGGATCCTCATGTAGTACTATGTCCAATTTTCTGAGGAACCACCAGAGTGATTTCCAGAGGGGTTGTAGCAACTTGCAATCTCACCAGCAATGGAGGAGCATTCCTTTCTCCATATCCTCTCCAGCATTTGCTGTCACCTGAGTTTTTGATCTTAGCAATTCTGACTGGTATGAGTTGGGGTCTCAGGGTTGTTTTGATTTGCATTTTCCTGATGACTAAGGAAGCTGAACATTTCTTTAGGTGTTTCTTAGCCATCCGATATTCCTTAATTGAGAATTCTTTGTTTAGCCCTGTTCACTATTATTTTAATAGGGTTATTTGGTTCTTCTTGAGTTCTTTGTATATATTGGATATTAGCCCTCTATCAGATATAGATGTGGTAAAGATCTTTTCCAGGTTGCCATTTTGTCCTATTGACAATGTTCTTTGCCTTACAGAAGCTTTGCAATTTTATGAGGTGCCATTTGCCTATTGTAGTTCTAAAAGCATAAGCCATTGGTGTTCTGTTCAGGAACTTTTCCCCTGTGCCCATGTGTTAGAGGCTCTTCTCTACTTTCTCTTCTATTAGTTTCAGTATATCTGGTTTTATGTGGAGGTCCTTGAAAGGAGATATTGGATCGATTTGCATTCTTCTACATGTTGACCTCCATTTTAACCAGTACCATTTGTTGAAAATGCTGTCTTGGGCTGGAGAGGTGGCTCAGCGGTTAAGAGCACTGACTGCTCTTCTAAAAGTCCTGAATTCAAATCCCAGCAACCACATGTGGCTCACAACCATCCTTAACAACATCTGACTCCCTCTTCTGGAGTGTCTGAAGACAGCTACAGTGTACTTACATATAATAAACAAACAAACAAACAAACAAACAAAAGAAAATGCTGTCTTTTTTCCACTGGACAGTTTCAGTTCCTTTGTCAAAGATCAAGTGACCATAGATGTGTGGGTTAATTTCTGGGTCTTCAATTCTATTCCATTGATCTACCTGTCCATCTTTGTACTAATATCATACAGTTCTTATCCTGATTGCTCTGTAATACAGCTGGAGGTCAGGGATGGTGATTCTCCCAGAAGTTCTTTTATTGTTGAGAATAGTTTTCACTATCCTGGGTTTTTTGTTATTCCAAATGAATTTACAAGTTGCTCTTTCTAACTCTATGAAGAATTGAGTTGGGATTTTGATGAGAATTGCATTGAATCTGTATCTTTATATTATTTCTGATTACTGTGAAGGTTGCTATTTCCCTAATTTCTTTCTCAGCCTGTTTATCCTTTGAGGAAGACTACTGATTTGTTTGAGGTAATTTTATATCCAGCCACTTTGCTGACGTTTGTTTATCTGGTGGAATTTTTGTAGTCACTTAAATATATGATCATATCATCTGCAAATAGTGATATTTTGACTTCTTGGTTTCTAATTTGTATCCCTTTGACCTCCTTTTGTTGTCTAATTGCTCTGATTAGGACACTGAGTACTATATTAAATAGGTTGGGAGAGAATGGGCAGCCTTGTCTAGTCTGTGGGATTCAAGTTTCTCTCCATTTAGTTTGATGTTGGCTACTGGTTTGCTGTATATTGCTCTTACTATGTTTAGGTATGGGCCTTGAATGCCTGATCATTCCAAGACTTTTACCCTGAAGAGGTGTTGAATTTTATCAAATGCTTTCTCAGCATTTAAGGAGATGATCATGTGTTTTTTTCTTTGAGTTTGTTTATATAGTGGATTATGTTGATGAATTTCTGTATATTGAGCCAACCCTGGGATGAAGCTTACTTGATCGTGATAGATGATCCTTTTGATGTATTCATGGATTCAGTTTGTGAGAATTTTATTGACTATTTTTATGTCGATAATCATAAGGGAAGTGGTTTGAAGTTCTCTTTCTTCATAGGATCTTTTTGTAGTATAGGTATAAGCATAATTGTGGCTTCATAGAATGAATTGGGTAGTATTCCTTATGTTTCTATTTTGTGGAATAGTTTGAAGAGTACTGGTATTCGGTCTTCTTTGAAGATCTTATAGAATTCTGCACTAAACCCATCTTGTTCTGGGCTTTTGTTGGTTGGGAGACTTTTAATGACCATTTCTATTTCTTTAGGGATTATGGGACTATTTAGATTGTGTATCTGCTCTTGATTTAACTTTGGTATATGGTATTTGTCTAGAAAATCATCCATTTCATCTAGATTTTCCAGTTTTGTTGCATATAGGCTTTTAACTACAGTCTGATCAGTTTTTGAATTTCTTCAGTTTCTGTTGTTATGTCTCTTTTCATTTCAGATTTTGTTAATTTGGATACTGTCTCTGTACTCTCTGTTTAGTCTGGCTAAGGGTTTGTCTATCTTCTTGATTTTCTCAAAGAACTAGCTCTTGATTTTGTTGATTCTTTGTATAGTTCTTTTTGTTTCCACTTGGTTGATTTCAGCCCTAGTGTATGCTCTCCAGTTTCTTTCTGGAGGCAGTCAGAGCTATTAATTTACCTCTTAGCTCTGCTTTCATTGTGTCCCATAAGTTTGGGTATGTCGTGCCTTCATTTTCATTAAATTCTATAAAGTCTTTAATTTCTTTATTTCTTCCTTGACCAAGTTATGATTGAGTAGGGCGTTGTTCAGTTTCCATGTATATGTGAGCTTTCTCTTATTTTTTGTTGTTATTGAAGACCAGCCTTAGTCTCTGGTGATCTGATAGGATGTATGGGATTATTTCAATCTTTTTATATCTGTTGAGTCCTATTCTGTGACCAATAATACGGTCAATTTTGCAGAAGGTTCTATGAGGTGCTGAGAGGAGGGCATATTCTTTTATTTTAAGATGAAACGTTCTATAGATATCTGTTAAATCAATTTGGTTCATAACTTCTGTTAGTTGTACTGTGTCTTTGTTTAGTTTCTGCTTCCATGATCTGTCCATTGATGAAGTCTCCCATTATTATTGTGTGAGGTGCAATGTGGGCTTTGAGCTTTAATAAAGTTTCTTTTATGAATGTAAGTGCCCTTGCATTTGAAGCTAGATGTTCAGAATTGAGAATTCATTTTGGTAGATTTTTTCTTTGATGAATATGAAGTGTCCTTCACTATTTTTTTGATTACTTTTGGTTGAAAGTCGATTTTATTTGATATTAGAATGGCTACTCCAGCTTTTTTCTTGGAACCGTTGGAATTTTTTTTTTTTTTTACCAGCCTTTTACTCTGAGGTAGTGTCTTTTTTTGTCACTAAGTTGTGTTTCTTATATGCAGCAAAGTGCTGGGTCCTATTTATGTATCCAGTCTGTTAGTCTATATCTTTTTATTGGGGAATTGACTCCATTGATGTTAAGAGATATTAAGGAAAGTGATTGTTGCTTCCTGTTATTTTTGCTGTTAGAGGTGGGAGTATGTTTGTGTGGGTATCTTCTTTTGGGTTTGTTGAAAGCAGATTACTTTCTTGCTTTTTCTAGGATGTAGTTTCCCTCCTTGTGTTTGAGTTTTACATCTATTATCCTTTGTAAGGCTGGATTTGTGGAGAGATATTGTGTAAATTTGTTTTTGTCATGGAATATCTTGGTTTCTCTATTTATGTTAATTGAGATTTTTGCTGGATGTAGTAGCCTGGGCAGGTATTTTTGTTTTCTTAGGGTCGGTATGACATCTGCCCAGGATCTTTTGGCTTTCATAGTCTCTAGCAAGAAGTCTGTGTATATGTTACTTGGCCTTTTCCCCCTTACTATTTTTAATATCCTTTCTTTGTTTTCTGCATTTGGTATTTTGATTATTATGTGATGAAAGGAGTTTCTTTTCTGGTCCTGTCTTTTTGGAGTTCTTTAGGCTTCTTGTACGTATGTTCATGGACATCTCTTTCTTTAGGTTAGGGAAGTTTTTTTCTATAATTTTGTTGAACATATTTACTAGCCCTTGTTTGTTCTCTTCTATACATATTAACCGTAGGTTTGGTCTTCTTATCATGTCTTGGATTTCCTGAATGTTTTGAGTTAGGATCTTTGAATTTTGCATTTTCTTTAACTGTTGGGTCAATGTTTTCTATGGTATCTTCTGCAACTGATATTCTCTCTTCTATCTCTTGTATTCTGTTGGAGATGCTTGCCTCTATGACTCCTGATCTCTTTCTTAGGTTTTCTATGTCTAGAGTTGTCCCCCTTTGTGATTTCTTTATTGTTTCTATTTCCATTTTCAGACCCTGAATGGTTTTATTCCATTCCTTCACCTGTTTGGTTGTATTTTCCTGTAATTCTTTAATGGATTTTTTTGTGTTTCCTCTTTAAGGGCTTCTACCTGTTTACCTGTGTTCTCTTATATTTCTTTAAGGGAGTTAAAGCCTTGGTTTCTGTTGCTTATTTCATTGCAATTGCCTCTGGCCATCTGGTTATCTCTAGTGCTACCTGCCCTTGCTGTCTCTTACTGGAGTCTGTCCTTCTTGTGATCCTGGTTGTGTCAGAACTCCCCAGAGTCCAGCTGTCTCTGTGATCCTGTGATTCTGGGATCCTGTGATCCTGAGATCTTGGGTGTGTCAGAGCTCCTTGGAGTCAAGCTGCCACTGGGTTCCTGAAATCCTGATGTGATCAAGCTCCTGAGATTCTGTTGAGTCAGAGCCCCTGGGAATCAAGCTTCCTCTGGGTGTTGCAGGAGTAGGTAGGGAACCAGAGTCCTGGGTCTGTTCAGGGCACAGATGAAAGCTGGAAGGAACCCATGCCTCTGGCTGGACAGGGTTTGTGTTTCTCTGGTTCCTTTGGGGGTCTTAGCTACACCAGGTGTTGGGAAAGATGTTTTGGCCTCAACTGTGATCTTGAGAGTGTCAGAGCTCAAGTGCTCCTGGGTGTGTCCAATTTCCTGGGAGTCTCACTTCCTCTGTGATCCTGTGATCCTAGGTGTTTCAGAACACCTGAAATTCAGGCTCCCTTTGGGTGTTGTAAGAGTGGGTGCAGAGACAGCACCCAGGACTGCTTCAGGTTCAGGTTCAAACTAGAAGGAACACTTACCACTGGTCAGGTGGGGGTTCCCGCAGCCCTGGATTTTGGGGGTCCCAGTTACTCCAAGTGTTGAGGCAGTTGTGGCCTCCTCATCTGTGATCCTGGGTATGTTAGAGTACCATGGAGTCAGGCTTCCTCTGGATGTTGTGGGAATGTGTGCGGGGCGTGGGCCCACCCAAGGTCTGCTCAGGGCACAGGTTCAGACCCTAAGGACCTAAGGTTGTTTCTTATGGAAACTTAACTTCACTTCTGTTAAGTTGTTACTGAGGAGTGTGAGCACAGTGTCAAGCATTAAGTCTACCCCCCCTCCCGTGTGTGTGTGTGTGTGTGTGTGTGTGTGTGTTGTCTTTTGTGTGTGTGTTGGTAATGGAATGCCAGCCTTGTGCATGACAGGGAAGCATTCAGCAAACTGAACTCTAAGGTAATAAAATGAGATTTAAGGGAGTGAAAACAGGCAGTTTGCATACAGCATTCAAAAGAGTTGTTTTACCTTCTCTCTCTTCCTCTCCCTCTCCCTCTCCCCTCCCCCTCTCTCTCAATCTTTCTTTTGATCTTTCTACAGTGTTTCTTTTCCTACTTGGAAATTAGCATACCATTTCAGTGACTTCTTCAAGCTTCAACAGTTACCTATGGTTGTAGCATGAATTTTTTGCTTATATGTCAAGGATGGAAATTTTACAACACAGGAGGCAGAAACAATTACCTTACTAACTAAACCATGTGCCATTGGGCCTCGAAGATAAGAGAAATTCAAGTGCTTCTACAAGCTCTCCTGCCCTGCTTCCCTGTTTCTGGGTTTGGTCTTCCATATAGCTCTCTCCTTGGTATTAAAACATAACTATTTGGGCATCTAAATTTCAACTCCTGGGTTTCAAATGAGAAGTTTTCAAGGAAATGCAATGACTGCTTCAAACTAGATTTGGCACCCAGTTTGTTGCAAGCAGTGATCTGGGGTTTCTTGGGTCAACAATTGTGGACCATTTAAGCTAGGAACCAGGGAATCAGACATAGTTCTCAAGGTAACTAATATAGGATAGGTTTCTTACAACCTCTGCTTTGGGCAGTCAATGACTAAATTCACATTGATCATTTTTAATTACCTACAGTCTCTTGTAAAGACCAAGAGCAGGTGTGTGTCAAAGGAAGCAGACACAAGGCATAGAGGTGTGCACTTTCCACTACTTGTGGAAATTCAGGTGGGATCTTGAATTTGAGAGACCATCCTGGGCCTCTAACTCAACAAAACAAAACGAAACAAAACAAAACAAAACAAAAGCTTTCTGTGTTCATATTCTAACCTCATATGCATGTCATTGGCCATATGACTCAAAGCCTTCTGCCTAAATTTCTAAATTCTGTAAAGCTGCAGTGATAATGCCACCTACTTCATGTCAATGTAGAGGCCTGAGCTCTAGAACCGTTTCTTCCTGTGTCCCTCCACCCGAACTGATATTCCATCATAGCTTTCCTCTGTGTTAAGGGGATCTTCGGTTACTCAGGGCTCCAAGCAGAGTGCCCCACAATTTCCAGTCTTTTGTGCTCTGTTTACATCCGATCTTCTGAATTTTCTTCCTTCCCTTGTTTAAGTTTTCTCCATTTCCCTCTGAGACCACAAGAGGCCCAATGAGTGTTCATATGATGCACCTACCTCCAACCTTATTTTTATGCAAAACTTCTAAACTTTCTATTTTCCCGACCCTCACATCTATATAACATGTTCATTCTCTTTGAAGTAGCTTCCAATTTATTACTCTAAATAAGAAAAACATAAACTTTGACTTCTGTTATCCTGAATTACTTAATTTTGAGTTTCTTAAAATCTTAACTTTAGGAAGAGAAAGCATGTTAGATTAATGAGAAAAATATGATAACTATTATAAACTACCACTTATGGTAATATATATATATGTATATATACATATATATATATATCTCACACTTAAGCAAATTTGTTTATAAAATAACGTATGTATATAGCAATACATTGTTTCACAAACACAAATGCTTTTATATATAATTAACAGACTATCTTGAGAGTATTATTATGTAAGTTAATTATACACATGTTCACATAAATATATATTATATTAATATAGTTCTTTATAAATTATTTATTCAACAGCAAAATTACAAACGAAGTCCCATTTATTTATTTATTTGCAAATAAGTTTGTGCTAGTTAAATTCTGCTTACATTTAGTTAAGTGGTTGTTTAAATGCATGCCTTGGCTCACTTGTTCTTGCTCTTGGAGAGCTTAGGAGAAGGAGGGGGCCATTGTATGCAGTCATGAGGCCAATGTATGCAGTCATGAGGGTGCTCATTAAAACAAAGCTGACTGGGAGTCAGCAAGATAACTCTCGGTGGAGAGAGTACTTATGCTACTATGAGCACCTGAACTCAATCCTCAGAACCTCTGATAGAAACAGCATGGCCTGGGAGCACATGCCTCTAACCAGGACATCCACTGGGAGGCAGAAAGCAAACAGATTCCTGGGGAGTCACTGGCCAGTCAGATTAGTCTACTTAGCAAGTAACAGACCAATGAAAGACCCTGTCTCAAAGGAAATAACAAAGAAAGAAAGAAAGAAAGAAAGAAAGAAAGAAAGAAAGAAGGAAAGAAAGATAATGGTGCTGGAAGAGCCACACTTAAGGTTGTCTTGTGACTTCCATATGCTTGTACACAAACCTGCACACACACCTGCGCACAGTCTCTCTCACACACACATACAACTCACATATACACTCACACACTACCAAATTCAACCAATATCAAATGATCAATTGTATTAGATCAATATGTTTAGTGGGATGAAAGTTTGGATGAAGACAGTAAGTTGATTTTCAGGTTAGTGTCAGCTGGCAAAGCCTATCACAGTCTCCTTCCTTCTTGTTTGTAAGTAGGGTCTTGTTTGGTTGGGTTTTTTATTGGTTCTTTTGTTGATGTTTTTGTTTTTTGTTTGTGTTTTAGAATATGTGAAAAATCCTTGTTTGTTTCTTAACTGATAAGAAATTTAAAAAAAAGAAAGAAATCAGAATTTTGGTTTTTGAAAGGCTATAGAATAAATTCTTTGAATATTTAAAAGGAACTAATCGTCTTTTCAGGCAGTGAGACTTCAAAAATGTGGTCAGAGATAGACTATCTAAATCCTTTAAAGCCCTAGTTCTAACATAGGAATTGTAGCATGCATTCTTGATAGGTTTGGAGGGGTTTGTGTATTTTAAAGACAGCTAATTGAAAACTTGAAACTTGGAATAAAACAAAACATAAAAAAACAAGCAAGCAAACAAACAAACAAACAAATGAACTCAAAACCTTACCTACTGTTCCAAACTATATGTCTTTAAAAATTGCTTAAGTTATAATAGCAGCCTCTTAAGTGCAGAGCATGTTCTGCATATCTTTATGCCTTCTGATGCATATTAATATTTTTTCTTCTTAGAGTGAGTATTGCATTGAACAGTATGAAGGCGACATGAAGTACTGCTTAGGATTTTTGTTTGGTTGGTTGGCTTTTGTGTCAACCTGATACGAGAAGAGGGAAGAAGAACCTCAATGAAGAAGATGCTTCAGCAGGGCGTGGTGGCATGCGCCTTTAATCCCAGCACTTGGGAGGCAGAGGCAGTTGGATTTCTGAGTTCAAGACCAACCTGGTCTACAGAGTGAGTTCCAGGACAGCCAGGGCTACACAGAAAAACCCTGTATTGAAAAACACCAAAAAAAAAAAAAAAAAAAAGATGCCTCCATCAAACCAGCCAGTAGGCAAGTCTGTGAGACATTTTCTTGATTAGGGATTCACGCGGGAGTACCCAACCTACTGTGGGAACTGCCGTCACTGATTAGGTGGTCCTAGGTTGTACAAAAAAGCAGGCTAGCAAACTGTGAGGAGCAAGCCTGTAAGCAATTCTCTGGGCTCTGTTTCAGTTCCTGCATCCAAGTTCCTGCCTTACATTCCTCCCAAATGACTAGCTATGAAAGGCTATGACCTGGAATGGGCAAGCCAGATAAGCTCTTTCCTCCCTACATTTAGTGCATGCCTCCCCACCTCTGCTAACCTAGCGTAGATAAACCTTCAGGGACATGCCCAGAGGCTAGAGTCTTCAGTGATCCCAGACCCTGTCAAATTGAGGGTCAATATTAATCATTACAATTGGTTTGTGGAACCACAGAGCAACTTTGTTCTGTTCATGTTATTACTTATAGATGTATGAGATTCATAAAGTATGTATTATGTCTCATGTTACACACACACACACACACACACACACACACACAAACACAAACACACACACAATTTCAAGGTGCTTTGAGAAGAAAGAAGTGTTTAGCCTGGTTGAAACTTGCATATGTGTAGAGAATCATAAACTGAGTCTGTGAGTCTTCAATCTATGACAGCCAATGCTATACCGACCTTTCATTCACACTGTTTGACATTACTTGGTGTTTCCTTGATTCTGGGATAGTTTTATCTCTTCATTTTTTTTAAGTTTATTTTGTGTCTTTAGTTCTGTATATGAATGTGTGTCTGTGTGCATATGTGCACGTGCATGCAGTTGCACATGGGGTGGAGCAAAGGACCTTAGACCTGGGAGCAGTTGTGAGCTGCCCTCTGAGTGCTGGGAACTGAACTCTGATCCCCTGGAAGAACAGTATACACTCCTAACTGCTCAGCTATATACAGGCCTGGATAGCTTTTCCTGTAGGAAACAAACTGTCACATAAAATCTAGTTTTCACATTTGAAACCAAAACAATAAGGTACAAGAATGAGTAAGCCTTTTTATTTTCAGCAAGACCAGGTTTTATCATTGAATTGCACTGTTGATCAGAATCTATGAATTCCTTATAAGTCAGAAGTGGATGTGACAAAATTTGGCTGTACTGTTTTTGGTGGTTGTTTTGATGATGGAGGTGGTAAAGGTGGACCCAAGGAATAAAGTTGTATAAGGAGCTTAAAGCACTTTCTGAACTCAAGTTGAAGGTTGGAGAAGTGTGGGTTTCTGTTCCTAGGCTGGTATTTCTACTAATGTGGGATAATATAACAAATGGAGAGGCAAAAAGGCTTAGAAAAAAAATTCTCCTTTCTCTGATAACAGATGCTCAAAACAAGAGTGCACGAGCTCGCTCATTATCTCTCATCTGACTTTTGTTAAAGCATTAACGTATTGTGACATTTCAGGTAAAAGATATAGTTCCAAACGGTGAGTGAAGGACCCTAACTACAGGGGAGAGTGGTGCTTCCCCAGAGCTGTCAGACAGGTAAGGGAGAGCGGGTGAGTGTGAGCAGACACCATATACAAGGCAGCGGATGGTGTGTAGTCAAAACGGCTTTTGTTGCAGCAGTGTGTAAGGTTGAAGGAGGAACATTTAATCTATGAAGCCTTCAAAACAGAGCCTAATTCATTTCTAGCCAAAGAGAAGTGTCATTGAAGATGATGACAAGTAGTTCTAGGAGCCGGACAAGTGAGAGAGGATGGATACTCAGGGCTCTCTGGATGAAGTTAGAAGGAAAAAAAAAAAAAAGAAGTTAAAGAATCCAAGGAATTTCAACTTAGTTATAACTTACACACACACAGATGGTTTTAAATGCTCATATATACTTTAACTATATTCTCACATATACTAACACATGCATACACAGAGGGGAATTCGAGCTCCTAAATTATTATCATAAACTAAGAGTGTTATTAATAACAAATTAAATGGTAACAGATGTGCTCTTCTCCAGGAAGGACAAAAGATGTTGCGGACCCCACAGTTAAACCAGAATGAATTCTTTGGCTAGTACAAATTAGGTGTGGTCCTGCTGGAGGCAGTGAGGCTGACTCAAGTACCTACTTGTAAGAACGCTTACAGTCCTTCTTCCACAGGATAGGTGTGTTTGAGGAAGTGCTGAGATGGTATCTCTAAAGAATCATAGCTTTGAAGAAATACCAAAATCCAGCTTCACAGCACACTACTGATGCCTTGTGAGTCACCAGAGAGAAGTACAGCCAATCCTGCCACAGTGAAGTCTGGCAACTTCCACCATTACACCCATGGAAACTTCGGATTTGAATTGGGTTGAGCGGAGTAATTTATCCTTAGAGATGTTAGCCATTTTTTTTTTTCCTCCCTGAATGTCTGTCAAGGGTGATTGTTCTCCAAAGGCAAGACAGAGTCTCTACTTGCTTCTCTCCACTACTGGCCTCAAGACCAGAGCAGGAGTGAGTACTGAACGAACATTTTCTCTACCAAATAGGGACCAATTTTCTGAATGTGACTAATCACAGCACAGCAGCTGCATGTCTGGAATCT
The DNA here is from genome assembly GCA_964023405.1 of Apodemus agrarius. NCBI lineage: Eukaryota > Metazoa > Chordata > Mammalia > Rodentia > Muridae > Apodemus > Apodemus agrarius. Next base: position 153,208,242 of record OZ030005.1, read on the forward strand.
CCAAGACGATGACAGATGCATGCAGAGCTCAAAGGCCAGCTGGTGAACCGAGTGCAGACATCCTTCCTAATCAGGAGCAGAATGAAGCTTTCTGTTTCCACTAAGTAGTTGCTGGGACCCCCACCTAGAACTCTTACCCTTCCCTTCCCTGTGAAAATAGAGGGTTCTCAAAAAAATTAAAAACATTGATCTGAATTTATATTATGCACAGTGGCTTCCCCACCACCCACAGTTTTGCTAGGCATGTTCATTTATCTGTGCTTAAACACTGTCCTTAAATATTAAATGGAAAGTTCTAGAAATAAACGATCCACACAGTTTAAATTGTGTACCTTCTACAGAGCAGGATGAATCACTGTACTGCCCTGCTTCATCATGGCATGATGGAAATCACCCTGGTATCCAGCACTATACACTACAATTGCTACCTGCCAAGGAGCCACATAGCAATCAATCCTCTTGGTTCCCAGACTCCCTGTGTGGTATCAATGTGCTGTGTTTAGGTAACTCTTCTAGAAAGAGTGAGGCAGAGGGGGAAAGAAAAAGGGGAGGGAGGGTGAGGCCAAGAACGAGTGAGAGGGGAATAATCTTTTCTTTTTTTCCTTTCCTTTCCTTTCCTTTCCTTTCCTTTCCTTTCCTTTCCTTTCCTTTCCTCTTTCTTTCTTTCTTTCTTTCTTTCTTCCTTCCTTCCTTCCTTCCTTCCTTCCTTCCTTCCTTCCTTTCTCTTTCTTTCTTTCTTTCTTTCTTTCTTTCTTTCTTTCTTTCTTTCTTTCTTTCTTTCTTTCTTTCTTCTCTGTGTAGCCCTGGCTATCCTGGAATTCACTCTGTAGACCAGACTGGCCTCAAACTCAGAAATCTGCCTGCCTCTGCCTCCCAAGTACTGGGATTAAAGTTGTACACCACCACTGCCCAGCAAGAGAAATATTTCTAAAACTTCCTTTCTGGTGTATTTCGTCTGTTCTGTTTCAAAACACTGTTGTTGATCTCTTACTAAGCCTAATTTGTACATTTAACTTTATAATCAATGTGTTTTATGAGGAAAATAGTGCACATATAAAGCTTGGTATTATCTCTGGTGTCAGGCAACCCCTGTAGCTTTGGAAATGTACCCCCTGGATAAAGAGGGATATTTTATTGTGAGAAGGTGAGAATCTAGCATTCATTCATGATTTTATTCAGTGAATGTGTTAGGTAGCTCTTTTATATCAGACTTTAAATTTGATGTTAGGGATAGAGAATCTCTGGACTGTCTCTGACCTGTCAGCTCCCAGATAACAACACAGCAACTTATATTTATTTATAAAAGCTTAGGACTTAGCTTAGGCTATTTCCCAACTAGTTCCTATAACTTAATTAACCCATTTTTTTCTAATCCACATTCTGGCACTCATTCCCTGTATGTCCCACTTCCTCCATGCGTGGCTGGCAAACCTTCTGCTTTTCAATTCTTCACCGGAGTGCCTATCTCTTTCCGGAAGTCCTACCTTCCCTTTCCTGCCTAGATATATGTTGTAAGCTCTTTTTTAACACCAATCAAAGAAGGCCTTAAGCAGGTGAGGAAGTACAGAGCCACACAATGTACAAAAAGATTACCCCAACAACAGATGAGTAAGATTCTATTTGCATAGTGTTCAGTCCTATAGAGAAAACAAGTAAAGCCAAAGTATGACAAAGAATAGTCACTAAAATGGAGAAGTATGTTTAGGACACCATGGGAAGACCAAAGAGAGGCCTTCACATTGGCATTCATATGGCTGTGTGCTATCTACGAGTATGTGAATGTGTGTGTGTGTGTGTGTGTGTGTGTGTGTGTGTGTGTGTCTGTGTGTGTGTGTTGTATGTGTGCATATAAAAATTCTCCAGCTGTGCTCTGGACAAAGCTGAGAAGGATTGTCCATATGCTGACACTGTACATCAAGACTAATAAGAAGTAATAACCAATCAGGAGGCTATAATTTTCATCCTTGGAAGAAAGATTCCAAAATTGGGGCAGCTGTGGCAAAAGTGAAAGGGAGAATAAAAATTCAAGAAATAAACAAAAAAATCATGCACATGATTTTATATTTTGTATAAAAGTCAATTTCATTTTAAAGGGAAGAATCTAAAATACCAATTTCATTAATATTTGGCCAACAGAATAAGACTGTTGTGTTTGTCTGAGATTCAACAGATGGCAAAGAATGATGTTTGTGGAATAAAGTCCTAAAGTAGAAATGAAGTGTTAGTGAGTGCACAGGATATAATGGTCTTGGGAGTTCAATACTGTATATGCCCTTACTTAAGTAAGGATATGGGAATAACTGTGTGGAATGAATAGATGAGATCAAGGAGAAAGCCTTGAATAGCATCAAAATTCAGTCAGAGAGCAGCCAGTGACTAGGGAGAAGAGTATATGATCAACACTGAGATGGGGAGAGGGAGCAGGGGAGTTCTTTAACTGTACTATAGTTGGGATACAACTTGATAGTGTCCCCCAGAAAGTACTGAGGCTGTAAATGATGAAACCTTGTAGAAGTGGGGCTTATGGTAGTTTGGGGGTCATTGGATATGCTTCCTGTTGGATAGGACTGTGGTGGTTTTAATGGGATCTTTGAGTGGTTATAAATTCTTGAGAAAGGCAGACATGATAGTACATGCCTTTGATGCCTGCACTCAGGAATCTGAGGCAGGTAGACATCTGTGAGTCAAGGCCATCCTGCTCTATATAGAAAGTTCTGAAGCTACCTGGTGAGATTCTGTCTTAAAAAAAAAACCAGCAGCAAGCAAACAAAACAAAACAAAACAACAACATCAACAACAACAAAACATGGAGCAATTGTTTGGTCATATTATAGTTTCTTTTCTAAATATGACTTCACTATTCCATGTCCGCTCCTGCCATGTGTCACATCCATCACAAGGTTCTCATCAGCGTTGCACAAATGCCTTGGCCTTCAACACTTAGAACTGTGAGCTAAATAATATCATTAAAATGATACTATGAGTTGGGATATCAATGTAATAGATATGGCATAGAAATAAATGGAATCTATCTTGGATATTAGAGCAAGATCCTAATCTTGTCTCTATTTCTAACCTGTGTATACTTGACCTTCTCACATTGTTAATTTACGTGAGAGAGAAAATGTTAGTATTGCATTGATCCTGGAATTCTGATAAGATGTGGGAGCCTGCCTCTCAGGTTGCCCCAATGATGCTGATGTCATAGTCCCCACAGTCTTAGGTAATCGTTTGCCCTTGAGTGTGGCTGGTATCAATGAATTGCTTATACTGAACAAAGTAGAGCATGATGGGAATATTCCTTCTATGATTAGGAAACAAAACAAAAAACACCTGGAGTTTCTTGTTATGTTGGAATCCTCTCCCGACTCTTCCTCTTCCCTCCCTTCCTGGGCCCTCCCCAGAGACAATCTTACTTGTTACAAAGAGCCTAGTAGTTACCTTCTTATGCCAAGGAACTGATATTTCCAGCCAACATCTGGTGAAAGCCTAAGTCCTGCAAGCAAGTAGAGTATTGAGCCTGGATATGGAAGACTGGCTTCCAATAGGGTATGAATCAGCATGGAGACTAATGATCTACCAGTAGAACCTTAAGATAAATGAAGTATCAGCTTGACTGTAGGTTTCTGAGAGACCTTTCAGTTAAGCTGTATTCAGATCCCTGACCAAAAAAATACCTGTGAGATTAAAACGTAAGAATTGACTCTAAGCAAGATATGAGAATAGTTTTTTGTTTTTTTTTGTTTTTGTTTTGTTTTGTTTTGTTTTGTTTTGGTTTGGTTTTTTGAGACAGAGTTTCTCTGTGTAGCCCTGGCTGTCCTGGAACTCACTCTGTAGACCAGGCTGGCCTTGAACTCAGAAATCCGCCTGCCTCTGCCTCCCAAGTGCTGGGATTACAGGCGTGAGCCACCACTGCCCGACTGAGAATAATTTTTTACACAACAATATATAGCTAATGTATAGTTTCTTACACAGCAATAATTAACCAGTGTATAGGGTAAGCACCAAGTTCTTCTGTTCATTGAAATAATTTTTCTTAAAGATGTATCCTTTCATGAATAGTTACATTGTAGTATAAGGACTTCTTAGAAAACACAATTGACATTATTTAAACAAGAAAAAATGTACCTGCTTAACCAAAAAATCAGTAGCAGTTACAGAGCTTTTAACCATTGTTAACATTATAGTCACATGTGTGTTCAACTGATAATTGAACATTAAAAATGCAGGGGAGGTCATCCTGTCTCTTTCCATCCCTACCAGCCTAGGGACTGGAGCCCAGCCATTTGTCCCTCACCTTCCCTATGATTAACTCATCACATCTGTCTTGCCTGCCCTCTACCTGCCTCAGCTGGCATCTGAACGCTTTATGTTTACTAGACTCAGAAATGCCATGTCTCCTAATCCTCCAATCCTCGTGTATAATCCTGTGTTCAACTCAAATGTTTCTTGATTGTATTGGATGTTATCACATCCTATTGACTGCCTGGAGTTTGCTGTTATCTCCTGAGAGTGTTCATCCTTTTGTAATTAACAGCTTATTTGATTCGATGGTAACAGAGGTCAGGCTGTGTGTGTTTTATCATTCTGAGTTTGCAGGGATATTTGCCCTCCCCTTGAAATCTTTATTTTAATTACTTCTGAGGTTTGTGACTCTATCTGTAGGATAAGGAGTACATTGTTAAGACAATATTCCTCCCCATTTTAATATAGATTTTGACTATTTCATTTGCTTCTGTCAGGTTTATCAAGCATTATGTTCCTTGAGTTTATTTATTTATTTATTGGTTCAGCTCCATTCTCCTCCCACACTAAGAACCAGTTTTTCATTTGTATGCTTTGCTACTAACACTACCAGTCATTAGTTAATGTTTTCCAAGTAGAAGTTAAAATGTATGTCTGGTCATTTAGACCAAATACATTTTCATGTATGGTCTATTACTTGTACTTGCATCTGAGAAGCCCAACATGTTGTGTGAATAAATCTGATTGTTTTGCAACATTGCAGACTATTTATGTAATTTCTTGAATCTTGCAGGTCAGTGAACACAAACAGCTAACTGGCTTCCCTTTAAGTATAAAAAAGGGTTGCTTGGAAAAAAAAGTCTGAAAGAGCTAACAGTTATATGTCATCAAGTGTTTATTCCAGCTATTTGATTTGAAGTAATATTATTTATCAAAATCTTTTCTAAAAAATGGAAGGATGATTGCTTATATATAATCTATACAATTGAAACGTATAAATCCTTCCAAATAAAATAAGCTCCCCCTCTACCTCAAATATAGCAAGATTAATCATACTTCTCATTTATTGCATTGAGAAGCTCTAGCCTCTGTCTTTGATAAATTCGGCTTCTCCATCTGGTTAGGTACAGCATAGCCGTTCAATAAGAAGCACATAGGTCTGCAAATAAACATACCCAATTTAGATCATTACATAGATGATTAAGCAAGACTTACTGACTGGGTCATAGGTATTTAAAGTAGAGTGATTGAGAAACACAAGTACTTAACAATAACCCAAAAGTGAAAAGCAAGACTTACTTGCAAGTGATGAAGGCCATTGCCATGCCAGATAGGGAGAAAAGTAATGAAAAGTCAGTTATATAGTTTGCAATGGTATGATTGACCTTGATTCTCTACTTGGTTGGTGTGCTACTTAGCTTTTTGCCAAGTTGACACAATCTAGAGTTCTCTGGGGAAAGGGAACCATAACTGGGGAGATGGCACTATCAGTCTGGTCTGTAGACAAGTCTGTGGGAGAATTTTCTCAGTTCATGAGTGATGTAGGAGTGTCCAGGACACATTTTAATGTATTTCTGCATTCAAGTTGTGGCATTATTATTACTTTTCTAGGTTTCCAGTTAAAAGCAGGAGAAAAAAATCAGTAGAGAAGACTCTTAAAACCTTGCAATTTGGTCAGAAAAGTCAGTGTGAAGTTATGACCAAGGAAAGAATGGTTATGAAGACAGTAAAGATGTTGAAACAAAGCTAGAGTACTTTCTACTGAGACAATAAGAAAGAGGACATGAAGACATCTCAGAAATCGACTGGTTTCCACATTGCAGGTTGAACAGTGTTAAATTGTAAACACTTCACTTTGAGGCATGGGGCTTGTAGCTCAGTTGGTAGATATTTGCCTAGAATTCACAAATCCCTGGGATTGATACTTCGTTAGCACTGCCTAACCTGGACATAGTGACACATACCTATAATCTCAGCAGTGGGGAATGAAAGTAGGAATATCATAAGTTCAAAGTCAGGAAGAAGCATCAAAAGTTCAAGGTCACCTTCCATTATATACTGTTTTTTGAGGCCAAAATAAAATTCAGGAAGCCTCATTGAATTTCTGAATGGTCAAGTTATAAAACTGATATAAAATGTAGGTAGTAGTTAATACAGAGACTCACATGATGGACACCAGAATGTCATTTCCTCTGAATTCTTTTCATCATTCTCAACTTCTTAGCTGCTCAGTGACCAAAGAAACCGATGTCCAAGAATCCTGTCCACTGCTCAAGCTGCTGACAAACCTGACATCAGTCATATGATGCAGGTTTTGTAGGAATTAAAAATAAAAGCGTTACAGGGTGAAATTTTCAACTCAGAGTTTAGAGATGAGTTAGAGAAGCCATATAATGCATAATTGTTCCTGGTGGCAGCCCTTGAGAGAATAATGCATGAAAGTGTTAGGGTGAAGCCAGACAATGGCTATTCCAGCAAATTAGAGACAATAGAATTAGTGGGTATCTTCTCAGAAGGAACACAGGCAACAAGAAGGGCCAGACTTGGAGATCTATGCAGGCAGCAAATGTCTACATCTTTGGAAGCTCATGTTAAACAACCATATGTGAAGACTCTGGGCAAAAATCTATAGAACTGAACCATGAGCATTATTCTTTCTTTCCTGGCCATTGTAGTATGAACTGCTTTGCTGCAGCATCTTTGTCAGGAGGGCCTATATGTCTGAAGCCATGAGCCCTGGTATCTTTCCTCCTTTAAGCTATTTATGTGGGATACTTTGCCACAGGCATATCTGCATGACAAACAGTCATAAGACTGAAAAAGATACAATACACTGAGTCTTGTTTTCCCTCGTTAGGGACACTAGAACAGCCCAGAAATATTTGCACTGATATGCCACTAAGTCGTAGTTTCCTTACTGTTTGTGGTCATCTGCGTGCCATACCCTTCCAGAATATGAACCACAAAATATCAGGCACATTATATATTCAAATTATGTTATCAATAATAAAAAATGAACTATATCATGTGCCATTAGCTCATTTAATTTTGCTACCATTTAGAAGTGGTCAGATTAAATGCAAGACCAATTAAATATATATTCATAATTAAATAGTATGTGTGATGGCTAATTTTGATTATCAATTAATTTGGTTTGATAAGCTCCCAAAGAATTAGCAACAACACCTCTGGGTGTGTTTTGAGGGAATTTCCAGACTGGGTTACCTAATAGGAAAAGAACCACCTTGAATCTAGATGATAGCAACCAATAGGCTAGGAACTCCGAGGAAATAAAAGAAGGTGGGGGCACAGAATAAAGCCCATGAAGGCCGATATCTCTGCTCCCACCTATTCTAATAATGGAATGAATGGATTTTTTTTTTTAAAAAAAATGTATTTGGAAAAGGTCAATAATGTAATGAATTTCTGGATAATAATATTTTCAGATGTTGTATTAAACATAACTCTCACATTACACTCCAAGCTATGTGGAATTTCAGGTTCATTAAGAGGGAAAACATGAGGGTAGCTTTTTCCGGGCTTTTGTTTAGAGACAGGAAAGCACACAGTTGGCCTAACCTGTGCTAATGCTGTGCTAGTCACAGGTATAGAATCTAACTCTGCACGAGTTTTTCTAGATAGGTTGATTCCAAGACTGCTGGGCTTTCCTTTTCTCCTCATGATCTTCAACAATTATAGTCATGAGTTGTAGAACACCATTTTCATCCACACAGGACACATGTTCAACAGTGGTTCTCCAGACTATAATGGAGCCAGAAACTTTTAGTCACCTACTCATGTGCTAGCCATATGACTACCACAGTAAAAAGCTTTACTCAGCCATTCATTGATGTTGGTAGAATCCAAAGCTCTTCACGGCAACAAAGTCCATACAAGATGTACAGAGAATAACATTTGACATTGAGCAATCATGACACTGTTTGTGTGTGCATTATGCTTGTACAGTTTTCAACTTGATTTTAAATTGTATTTAAATAAATTTTAATTCATTTAATTCATTAATTAATTTAATTAACCATGTAATTAGTGTGTGACTTGGTATTCACAAAGAAACTTTAATGGAAAGGCAGTATACTCGGTATGCCAGCTGCTCTTTTATGTATCTTGGGGTTATTTCATCTCTTGAGTACATGAAAAAGTCCACATCTGAGTTTTAATAGATGTACTTTATGATGTTGTATAAAGACACAAACACCAAGGTCACTTAGCAGCTCTTTATTTTTTTAAAGATCATGTCGCTTTTTCTTTTAAATGAATATGGTTATGTATAGCAGCAACTGCTAATTCCTCTGAGTTACCTACATGAAAATCAAGGAAGAGAAAAATATAGATTAGCATTTCCCCAAATCAGTTCCATGAAGCATCAGTTAAAAAAGATTCTTTGTTTAAAACAAATAAGCAAACAAGAAAACCAAGTAATGTTCTCGGGTTAAATACATTTGGGCCAATGATGTATTCAATTCTCAGAAGATCAAGGTGCACATAAACTCAAGAGGCCTGCAGTAAAGAAGCCTGAATAGCTGTATTGACTAAAGCATTTTCCAAGGAAACTTTTCTTTCATACAACATCTGTTAATGTGCAGAATGGAGCATATATTAGGCAATTGATCTATGTTAAGACTAAAGAAAAATAATTGCCTTAAATTATCAGACAAGGAAAGAAAGTGGGGTACTAAGAGCCTGTTCTTCTTGAACACTGGGTAATTGCCTTCATCTGACTTGTAATTAGGTGTGCTGTCATGACTCTCCCAGTGCATGGGGCTGATTCAATGACTCATGACACTTGCAGTCTCTGACCCATCCACCCACCCAGTCTCGGAAATGAGCCTACATTGGACTGGATGTGTTTGTGTTGTCAATTCCTGTCCTCTAGTCATAGGATGTAGAGTTATTCACATAGATATCACTGAGAGTCAGAGCCTGCTGTATACTTGATAACATGACTGAAGTCTTCAAGGCATTTTATCCTCCATTTAGTGCCAGAAACAATTTGCATACACAATCCCTCTCCCTATTTTTTCAAGAATATTTCTTTGTAGGACTATATTGTCCCTTGTTTTCATATGCTTAAACTTCTTTGCAAAAGCTGTTGGAGTCTTCACAAGAGTAGGTAGCCTTTATATGGTGAGGAAAATAATAATAATGATAATAATAATAATAGTAATAATAAAAATAATAGTAATAATAATAATAATAGATGATGGATGGATAGATAGACAGATAGATAGATAGCACAACAAAATGCTCCCTGCTCTCATAGAACTTAAAATGAGATTTAAAACTATCATTTAGGGTTGGGATATAGAGTACTTACCTAGTAGGTAAGAAGCCCTTGATTCAGTCTACAACACTGCAAAAAAAAATGGTAATGCATGCCTATAATCCCAGCACTTGGGGGGATAGATTCAGAAATAGCAGAATTCAAGGTTATTTCAGCTACATATCCAGTTTGAATCTAACCTGGGCTAGAGACCTTGTCTCAAGGACAAATAAAAACAAAAAAGATACTATTCAAAGAATTATACAAGTACAAGCTATAGCATGCATAAAGAAAACATAACAGATGAGTTGAGCAGAGGAGGGGTATAGGGCGCTGTGCTCATGGACTCTGTTATACATTATGGGATTTGGGAGTCAGAAGGACAGGGATAGGCATTTTAAAAAAAACCCAAGCTTGAGCTGTGAGCTAGGAGTTCAACAGCAGCAAAATCCAATGTGTGTAAGAACTAGCAGTGTCTGGACATGTGGCACATCCAGAGAGAAAAGAGGACATCACTGAGATAGAGCCAAGAAAAAGGGGAGGAAGATACTAAGTGAGGACTGAGAGAGAACTGTCGCTAGATGTTTATCATTGGGCTTATGTAAATGCTTGAGCAACTGGAACCGTTACCAAGATAAGTGAACATAGATTTTGAAAATTACCCCTCATCCAGTGCTATAACTGATGACTTGAAAGGACAAAAAGAGCTAAGGAAATATTGAGAAACTATAATCGTTGCTACTAATACTAATGTAAACTAATAGAGATTAGGGAATTGTACTTATTGAAAAAATATTCTGAGGCAAGATCATAGAATTTGGGGTGAATGAGTATGTGGACTGAAAAAAAAAACCCAGGAGTTTTAAAGAATGACAGTTGTGTGATGGATGGTCATGCACCTTCTTAATAGAAAACCAAGGATTCAATTCAATGTTGAAGAAGAATAAAGTGGAGAACTGAGTCTATTTGATCTCAAGACTTACTAGCAAGCTGCGGTAATGAAAGTATGGTATCAGGGAAAAAATAGTAAGAAATAGCTCAGCAAAAACATCTACAAGTTTAGAAATAGGCTTCTGTAAGCATTTCAAGAAGATAATCCAACAAAGGCAAAATATCTTCTTGAGAAAGTATAACAGATCAACTGACAAATACCATACAAAAGACTGAATAAGAGTGTGCAAGTTATACTCTTTAACATCAAGCTTAGGAGGGATCATAAAACTAGAGGTCAAAGGTGAAAGTATAAAACTCTCAAAGTCTATCAAAGGAAAAAAAAAACCTAGATATACCCGGTTTAGTGGTGATATTTTAGATATAACAATCAGGCATAAATGATTAAACACACAATTTATAAGTTGAATTTTTTAAGATTAAAAATTGCTCTATGAAAGGCAATGTCAAGAAATCAAAGTACTGTTATCCAAAATATGCAGAAGCCTCTTATAAGTGTAGCATATAGCAAATGAACAATATAACTAAAATACAATGGGTCAAATACTTGAATACTCACTTTACCAAAAAGGATAGATGGTTGTATAAACCTAAGCAAGGATGTGGGAGATCTGTCATTCTTTGCTAGTGAGAATACAAAATGGTAGTCATTTATAAAATAATCTAGAAATTTCTTACAGATGTACACATATTTATTACTGTAAGACCCACAACCATGTCCCTTGTGGTTAATCAAAAGATTTAAAAACTATGGCAACACAAAAATCTGCAAATGAATTACTTATAGTCAAATTTCCAACTTCTAAAATTTGGAATCAACCAAGATGTCCTTCATTAGTTGAACAGATAAATTCTGGCACATCTATACAAAGGAATAGTATTTAGCACTAAAAAATTAGTGAATTACTCAGCATGAAGAGACTTGGGCGAAACTTCAGTAAGTTAAACCATTCAAGCCTCAAAGGCTTTGTGAACATCAACTACATGACATCCAGGGGTGACACTTCAAAGACATAAGGAGACTATTGACTATTGTTGTGTGTTTGCCTATATTGAAAAATTCTGCTAAAGTTGATTCTGACAGTTTTTGCCAGCTTATTAGTTGCTTAGTTGGGGCATGGAGCCCTGGAGATCCTTACTCTACTATTTTTTGGTGATCTTTAATTGTCTTTTACTTTGAGTGAAATGGGAAGTCACTGGAAAATTTGGAATAGAAGATTGATTTGATCTGATATTTTAAAACGTTCATGTAAGCTTCAATATCAAGGCTAGATAACATGAGCCCAGGGGCACACATGGGGAGACCAGTTAAGAGGATACCATGTGATCCAGAAAAGCACATTGGTGGCTTTTAGCGGTATATGAGCAAGTGAGAGAAAATGTGATTGGCTTCTATATACAAGTATATAAACATATGAAAAAATGATTGTAAGGTATGAAAGGAAGAGAGACATCAAGGAAGGTTGCTTGATATATTTTAACTTTGCCATATGCTATTTTTTTTAACCATAGTACATTGCTTTGAAACATGTAGAAGGTGTAACTGCTTCAGAATAAGAGTTATCTGTGAGCTACTCATTCCAACACTCACCAGTTATGGTAAATGTTGGATTTTTAATGGTTTCATCATCTGTGACAATGATACTAATCTTGTTGTGTGTCAGTCAAGACAGTGATACCTTATATTCATCCTGGAACCTTCAGAACAGTAAAATCCAGGAGATTGTTTAGTTCTCTTTATAGTCGTTCTAATCCTGGTACCAGCAGCCCTATTTTATACACTTTCTGTCATGAAATCAAAGCTCCAGTCAATTTTGAAAATCCAGTTTAACACTACTTTCCTTAGTGCAACATACATAGAGACAATCTAGAACCTAGTCTCCCTTGCATATGAAATACAAGCCAAGGTCTCCTTCTTAGGGTCAAACTGCAGAAAATTTGTTATCTCATTTAACTCTAACATTAGAAAGTCCTGTGTGGCACTGTACTGTGTAGACTTCCTTCCCTTGCTCTCTTATAAAAAAGATTTTGAGGAAATCTTTGTATTTTTTTAACCTTTATCCATTGACTAGCAGCAGAAAAAAAGTTTGCTAAGCTAAGGTTCTTGGTCATTATAAGAATAGTTACAAAGACATAAAAAGCCAGAGGGAACTTTACTAACATAGGTCAAAACCATGAAAACATACATGAGAAAATGCACTGCATGAGGATAGAGGCAAGAACTGCATTTCCTAGGAAAGAAATGTCTTCAGCTATCCACAAGATATCCAGTTAAACTGGATTAGTATAAAAATCCCAATAGTCTATCCAGCTCCTGTTCAAGAAGATCCAGTTGCATAGCTGGTCTTTAGCACTTCTGTTAATCACATATTGTTTTGGGTATGCCAGGCATGTGTATTTCTCCCAACCTGTAGCAAACAGAGGTAAAAATCCACTAGAAATTCTTGCATTTCCCAAAGATTGACTGGATTGAAATCTATTCTTATTAGTATTTTCTTGCTCTTGACAGCTTAAGACAAGCATACAATCTATTTCTGTAGACCTCCAAATACAGAGTAACTAATTAAAATCATAATAGTGAGATAAATTTTGTAGAAGAACATTTTTTAACACCTCTCTGGCAACATGCAGACCAGAAATCTTTCTATAGGGCCATGCCTATAATGTGCTTTGTTCTTCACAACTTCTCCCTGCTGCTAGCACGATGCTGGATTGTATCCAGTGTGCAACCTCTGTACTCTCTCTGTGTGGTGGTGGTCATGGGGGAGGGGACCTTCAGGAAGCCACTGGCCTAGTTTATAGGTGAGGGGAAGCCCTTGGGTTCAAGGAGGACTGCAGGAATTCTGTCTCTAGGTGCAGTGCAGATCTACTGGGAAACAGAAGAGTAAAGAAAAACCCTGAAAAGGCAAAAGGAGAAACATTTTCTGACTCTGGAGAGAATGAGAGCTATTTAACATGTGCAGTGGCATCCCTGGATGGATTTTTAATCAACAGTTCTCATTTAGAGCAAGACTCAGCCAAGGAGTAGACTAATACGACTGACTGACATTATGGCCCATTCGTCTGCTTAGGTTGACTGAAATGTTCAGCTGCCAGCAAAGGATTAATATTGATTTTTAGGCTGTCTTCGTTAAATACCTGCTATAGAGTACCACTCTTTTATTCTCCTTGCCAACTCTTTCCCCAATTGTCACTAGTATTAAAATGAAACCTACCTATTATTAAATCAATCATGCCTGGCAAATTAGTCAAAAAGAAGGGGAGCATCTATCATTTAGACTGTCAACATGAAGCCTAGTGATTCTTTTTTTCCCCTTTTAGTTGGTCAACATCAAATTACCGATTCAATTAAGGCAAGTTTCTTTATAGAACAAATGTAAGAGACTGAAAGTGAAGTGTTTATGGAAGGATAGTGAGTCCAGGCAAGACACTTTCTGACAGATGCCTGAGCTTGTGTTTACTGTGGGTTGCTCGAAGCACAAGGCTAGACTGGCATCCTGTTTGAACAGTGACATGATTTTCCCATCCTGTGTCTGCCTCCATGGGATATTTTTGGTATACTGCTAACCATTTTCTTCTCACTTGTTCTGTTTTGCCTTTATTACTTTCAGTTTCCCCAAGCAATAAGACACGGAATCTGTCCTTTCTATGTCTTTCCAATGGTTATTGTTCTACCCAGGTCACCCCCAGTCCTTCATAGCTGATGAATTCCTACCTATTCTCCAAGACAATCATGTAATTCCTCTAAACACTGACAGGTTCTACCTGGGTAAATTGATTGCCTTTAACTATTCTCTCAGTGTCCCTTGGCTAAACCTAAGGTAGAATCTCAGCATATTGAATTTTTTACTCCAGAAAGCTACAGACATTTTGAGAACAGGAGCTCTTCCCATGATAGGCATCTTTGTCCTTGTGGCAACTTAATGGAGGAAGGATTCATCTGGACACTTGGCTTAAGGGTATACAGTCCACCATGGCAGGGAAAAGATGGTGTTATGAGCCCCTGGGGAATGTGGCAGCAGGAACTTGATCATATTTGTGATTGGGAAGTAAAATAGATAGGAAGAAGACTAGGCTCCTAGTGACCTAATTCCTGAAGCTTTAACTCACCTTTCAACGGTTTCAAAAACTCCCCCAAATAGTGACATTAGATGGGAACAAAATATTCTTGCACATGAGCTTGTGGGGAACATTTTCTGTCTAAATCAATATCTTCCCTTCTAGCTTTGACACTTCCAAGAAGGAATAGCAGAAAAACTGAATAAAACATACTGAATTATAGAAAAGGTATAGAAAATACTTAATGATTTAGTCAGTTGTGAAATATGTAATTCCCATTTATTTTTGTTCAAATGTGTATTTTTATGAGTTTGAGTCAGTTGATCTTTATAATCTTTTAGAATCTTCTATTTCTATTATGTATTAAAGTTTTCATTGCAATGGTCTTTTAAATCCTTTATTTTTAGAGATTTATTTATTTATTATATCTAAGTACACTGTAGCTCTCTTCAGACACCCCAGAAGAGGGGGGGGTCAGATCTCATTAAAGATGGTGAGCCACCATACAGGTTCTGAGATTTGAACTTAGGACCTTTGGAAGAGCAGTCAGTGCTCTTAACCACTGAGCCATCTCTCCAGCCACCATTTCTATTTTTTAATATAATTTTATGTTTTGGACACTGTTTTAATTTAGACATTTTTCCTGATTCTTTTATCAATAAGTTCATCATCTGTATATACTAAAAATACTGATATTTAAATGTTAAGTATGTATCCTGCTATTTCACTAAAAGTATCTTTCTAACAGTTCTAACAATTTTCTAGTATAGCCTTTCAGGTCTCTTAAACTCAAGGTCATGCTGTCTGCACATAGCATCGGTTTGGCTTCTTCCATTCTTTTCTATGCCACTTCTATTTTCTTCTCTTTACTGTTATAGCTAATACTTCAAGAAATAGCTTTGGGTGGAGGGAGTGGGCACCCTCCTTTAATTCTTGATTTTAGATAAAATACTTTCGGTTTCTCCACTTAGTATATAATATTAGCTATAAGTTTGTGGCTGTGACCATCATCATATGAGGCTATAGGTTTATTTCTGTGGCTGTCATCACCTGAGGCCTGTTTTGTGTAGCTGTCATTATGTGACACTTGCTCCTTCTACTACTAGTTTCCTCAGAACTTTATTCATAAAGGATGCTGAACTTTACCAAAGACCTTTTTCTTTTTCATATATTGAAATGGTCATGTGATTTCTGTCATTAAGTCTGTTTTACCTTTATTGATTTGCATATTTTGAACATCTTTGATCCCTGGGATGATAGCATCTTGATCATGGTATATGATCTTAATATGCTCTTGAACTCATTTGCTCTACATTATTGAGAATTCTCTCCTCTGAGATTCCACAAATTGAATGCTTAATACATGGGGCAATGAATTCTATAGTTCTGAAAGGAAGACTTGCAAATGTCCAATAAATGTTTGAGAGTGTCCAGTATTTGCAGCCATTGGGGAAATACAAATTAAACCTGCTTTGAAATTCCATCTCACCTCAATCAGAATGGTTTTCAAAAAACAAGACAAATACAATACAAAACAAATGCTTCTGTGAATTGTGAGAAAATGAAGAACCATTCTTCACTGCTGCTGTGAGTACAAACTGGGGTGGCCATTAAGAAAGTCAATATGGTGGTTCTCCAAAAAAACTGAAACTAGGGGCTCTGAATGTGGCTCAGTTGGTAGAGTCCTGGCCTACAGTTCTAGGGTTCAATCCCTAAGCCCATCTAAACCAGTGTTGTGGAGGACAGCCCCATGCCTGTAATTTTAGCATCCCAGTGGTAGAAGAAGGAGGCTTGTGAGTTCAAGGTCATCCTCAGCTTAAACCAGTACCTTGACAACTCAGGCTACATAAAAATAATCAATCAGTCAATCAAACAACTGATCATTCCCTAACAATGTAAATTAAAAAGTGAACTACAAGTATTATATAGTACAGCTATACTTCTCCAGGTGTGTCTGTGTGTCTGTGAGTCTGTGTGATTCTGCTTTTGTTACTTTTCTACTAATGTAATAAAACATCATGACTAAGGCAAATTATAAAAGGACGGGTTGGTTTGGGGCTTATGGGTCCAGAAGGTTCATGATGACCAAGCAAAGGCATGGTGGCAGGAACAATTGAGAGCTCCCAGAAAACAGAGAGAGCTAACTCAAGCATTACGAGTCTTTTGAGATCTCAAAGCCCATGACTACCAACATGCTTCCTCTCAACAAAGACCACATCAACTACTCCTCTCCCAGCTACTAACTGGAAACCAAGTATTGAAATGCCCAAGACTTATGAGGACATCCCATCCAAACTTCAATAATTCTAAGTCTAGCACTTGCCTTGGTATCTATCAATACATGAACAGATAAAGAAAAAAATATATATAAAATGGAATTTTAGTCACTTGTAAAGAATAATGAAATTATGGCATATGCCGGAAAGTGGATAGAACTATAGGTCAGTATACTAAGGAAATATGTCAGAGTAAGAAAATCTCATATCACATTTTCTTTCAGATGTAGAACTTAGATTCAATATGTACATATGAAATATACATGTGAGCATATTTTTATGCATATGTGTGATTACATACATGTATGTGTATAGTATGTGTCTTAGTCAGGGTTTCTATTCCTGTACAAACATCATGACCAAGAAGCAAGTTGGGGAGGAAAGGGTTTATTCAGCTTACACTTCCACACAGCTGTTCATCACTAAAGGAAGTCAGGACTGGAACTCAAGCAGGTCAGGAAGCAAGAGCTGATGCAGAGGCCATGGAGGGATGTTCTGTACTGGCTTGCTTCCCCTGGCTTGTTCAGCCTGCTCTCTTATAGAACCCAAGAATACCAGCCCAGAGATGGTACCACCCACAAGGGGCCCTCCCCCACTTGATCACTAATTGAGAAACTGCCCCACAGCTGGATCTCATGGAGGCACTTCTCCAACTGAAGCTCCTTTTCCTATGATAACTCCAGCCTGTGTCAAGTTGACACACAAAACTAGCCAGTACAGTATGCTTATATAAAGTGTATATTCGTGTATATATTCATGCATCATTATATACATGTGCATATGCATATATATGTATACTGATGTACATGTGGCACATGTATGTTTATATACATTTACACATATGCATTCTTATAACTATGTTTTATATGTGTGTATTTATATCTACATATGTATATATATTGTATATGGATGCTTATTTACACGTGTACATTATGTTTGTATGTAAGTCTACATGTTTGTGTGTTTATCTACAATGTGTACATATGTGTGTATGTTTTCTAGGATGTGAAAATCAAAAGGAAACAATGAGGGAGAAGGAAAATGTCTAAGTGGAGAGAAGGAATAAGAAAGGGTGATAGAACTGGGCGGTGGTGGCGCAGCACGCCTTTAATCCCAGCACTTAGGAGGCAGAGGCAGGCGGATTTCTGAGTTCGAGGCCAGTCTGGTCTACAGAGTGAGTTCCAGGACAGCCAGGGCTATACAGAGAAACCCTGTCTCGAAAAAACAAACAAACAAACAAACAAACAACAACAACAACAACAAAAACACCAAAAAAAAAACCAAATAAAAGAGAGAGAGGGTGATAGAATATTTTTATCATGAATGAAGAGTGAACTAGTTTATAAGAAAGAGGACGATCAAGAAGAGGCAGACAGAAGAGAGCAGGGTGAGCACAAAGAAAGCACAATAATACACATGTGGGAAACCATCACCATGAAACCAACCTCTTGGTAAACAAACAAAACAATGATTTATAAGAGACAATAGTTGACAAAGGATAGGAACTTCAGACACAATGCTCGCCTTCCTGTTTGACCTTCCTTGGTTTGATGTTGGGCAAGTACCAAAGAATAGCAAAAACATTACCGTGCCTCAATATCCCTTCTTGTAAGGTAAGGTTAATAATAATACCCAACGGGGAGGTGTGTGAATGATACAAAATAGCCAATCACAACCACTTAGCCAGTATCTAACATGCGGTGAACACTCAGCAGCTGGGCACACAGGAAGTTAACACTGCTGTGTTTGTCACTCAGCACTGATAGAGAATTTTACTGCATCCTCAGCTAATATTCCTAAAGCAGGCATGCATGCTGTCCACACAATTAGCTCTATAAAGCCAAACATGCTCACCAAGTTCCTGCCAACAAATATGTTTTAATGACTTGTTAAGTTCCAGCCATGATTGGCCCTCAACCTTCAAAAGTGAAGATTATAGTCCTAGCTCTGGGAAACAGTCTCCAAAGAGCTGCAAAACATATCACGTGGTTTATAAAGGTAGGATTTGAGATGTTACCCAGCACCTTTCCTTTTTCATATATGACCACTAGGAGTATTTATAGTGAAGGTTTTGCAGCATGTGATCTTCATACTAACACACTATTACCCTCACAGGCTCCAGTATCTGAGCACTTGTTCTCCAACTGGTGCTGCTGTTTTAGAAGGATCCTTGGACACTGAGGAGTCAGGGACTTGATAACAAGAGTGTGTTCCTGGAGGTGGGCCTTATGGGCTATGGTCGTCCCCAGTTCCAGCTTCTGCTCCCCTCTGACTCCATCACTTACCTTACCCTCCTCCACCGTACACAGGATCATGGCCCACCACAAACAGTTCAGTGCCGCTCTGCCAGGAAACCGTGAACTATAATAACCTTTTGTCCCATAATTGCTGTAGGTTTTTGGTCACAGTGATGACCTTGTTATAGTTTGGATCTTAAGTGTCTCTGGGGTCCCTGTGCTTGCTTTGTCACCTCACAAAGTTAGGTGTTGGGAGGCAGCAGAAACTAGATCAGTGGTGCAGTGGGAGACTTCTCACTTATTAAGCGAGGCTCTTGCACAGCATCACAGAACCCCAGTCTCTTCCTCACTGCCCTCTGTGTCCTGACCATGTGGTAAGTTGTTTTGTTTTGTCACATTGTTTAGCTTTGCTCGAAACGATGGGGTCCACTGGTACTGGACTGAAACGTTCAAAGTCATTAGCTAAAAAAAAAAAAAAAAAAAACCTTTTATTTTTCTTTTTAAAATTCTTCTCTCATACTTCTCGTCTTGACCACAGTTTCCCTTCCTTCCACTCCTCCCAGTCTTTTCTCTTACCTCCTCTCTCCCTCACATCTGCAGATACATTCTTCCTTCATTTCCCTTCAAAAAAAAAAAAAAGGCACGCTTCTCAGGATTATCATTTGATTATGGCATAACACATTACAACAATAAGACTAGACACAAATCCTTCTTATATCAAGGCTGGATGAGACATCGTAGGAGGAGGAAAAGGGTCCCAAATACCAAGTAAGAGTCAGTCTCCATTCCCCCTATTAGGAGTCCCGCAAGAACAACTGTAACATATATGCAGAAAATGTAGCTCAGTCTAATACTGGGCAGTCACTGTGTGTCCCTATGAGCCCTGCTTAATTGATTTTGTGGGCCATGTTCTCCTGGTAGTCTTGATCACTCTCCCTCTTACAATAGCTCCTCCCCTCTTCTGTGGGGTTCCCCAGCTCTACCTAGTGTTTGGCTGTGGGTCTCTGCATCTGTTCCCATCAGTTGCTACATGATGCCTCTTGGATGGTGAGGAGACTAGGCACTGATCTATGAGCATAGAAGAATAGAGCCCTGATAGTTCAGTCAGTAGAATATCAGACTCTTTCTTTCTTTCTTTCTTTCTTTCTTTCTTTCTTTCTTTCTTTCTTTCTTTCTTTCTTTTGGATATATTCTATAATTTACATTTCATTTCCCTTTTCCTGGTTCCCTGCCCCCTAAAGGTCCCACATGCCCTTTTCCCTCCCCCTGTTCCCCCATCCACCACTTCCCACTTCCCTGTTCTGGTATTCCCCTACACTGATGCATTGAGCCTTTCCGGAACCAGGGTCCACTCTTTCCTTCTTGTCGGACATCATTTGGTATGTGGATTGTGTCTTTGGTGTTCCAAGATTCTAGGATAATATCCACTTATCAGTGAGTGCATACCATGGGTATTCTTTTGAGACTGGGTTACCTCACTTAGTATGTTCTCCAGCTCCATCCATTTCTCTAAGAATTTCATGAATTCATTGTTTCTAATGGCTGAATAGTACTCCACAAAACCAGGATAGAAAATCAACAAGATAGATAAGCCCTTAGCCAGACTTACCAAAGGGCACAGAGTATCCAAATTAACAAAATTAGAAAAGAAAAGGGAGATATAACTGAGGAAATTCAAAAAATCATCAGATCCTACTACAAAAGCCTATACTCAACACAACAGAATATCAGACTCTTAAGCATTTTTCTTTATAAAGTCGCTATTTCAAATACTTACTACAGTGACAGGAAACTGACTTAACATCACCATAAAGGAGAAAAATAAACATCTGAATTTTTAAACTAATACATTAAAAATTCATACATTGAAAGAAATGGTAGGAAAGCAAACAATACTTTTTACTACCTTAGTACCAAAAATCTGGGGTGACTTAGAATCTAGAATTTCAATGAGTTTTACAATAATTATTCTTTCCTGACTTCCATGGGAAAAGCTGGACTGAAAGCATTGGGAGAACAAGAACTTTATACATACAGTAGTACTTTCCTGTCTCAGAGTCATTCTGCAGATGCAATGTGTCTCATCAAAGAAGCCACACCCAGTGGACCATCAATCTTCTTCACCAAACTAGAGATGAGTTCCTGAACAAACTCAGGCACATATTAAAAAGAATCACATGCAATATCAAAGTCCTTTAATCTTTAATCACACGTAGAAAGATAATTATATCAGTGAGTTTTAGCTAACAATGAGACATTACTAAAATTTGTTTTCAGGTACAAATTCAAAGGCACAATGTGTATTTGAGTCTAAAGTTTATGTGGAGATGGACAAGTCAGCCTGATCAGGCTTAGCCCTATTGGATTTGCCTTTTATTATTATTCTTCACACATCAAAATCATAGGGGCCCCTGGAAATCTTGGCTAGAGACTCTCTTAGCTTCCTTTTTCTCTAACCTTACAGAAGCAGGCACCCAGCGATAGAAAAGCTGGAAGCCCACCAGTCTTCTTCAAAAGCTATGACAATGTATGTTCTGCCTGTTGCCCTCAAAAGAAACGTCTTCATTTATCTGCATATTATACTGATTGGCAATACATCACCCACTTCCCTGGAAAGAACAAACTGTTTGGAATTGGCCACTAAAAATAGAACATAATATAAAAATGATAGTGGGTCCATATTTTAATGGTCCTTAAATAACTAACAACCTGGGACTCTCTTTTAGCAACCACAAGCTATTATATCTGTCACGTTACTCATCCCTACGCCTGAGGCGTTTGAGTTAATTCACATGCAAAAAAGAAGAAAAGTTGGGTGAATTATATTCTGTAGGCTGAATATGTAATCGCATCAGTGATAAAGTCCACCATTAGCTCACATGGGTGATTTGCAACTCCAGTTCTTAAAATGGACTGTTATGTGAGCACATAACATCCATTTATTAACTTTTCTGTGGGCTGTTTATGTTGCCATCCTTAAATAAATATTCCCTCAACCAGCATTCCTGAAGAAGGTCATTCATTTCTTGCCTTTCATGGAATTAATTCTTGGCTAATGCAAAAAGGGCCTCTTCCGTATCATTTTTTGTCTAGCAATTGCTACCATTACTAATCATTTGAAGTGAGCTTAAAGTTTCCAAATTTAATAAATGAGAGAGTGAGTAAATAAATTAATTGAAGCTATGTGGAGAGACAATTAAGCCCATCTTGAAATGATAACATGTCAGGTTCTTTTTTTTTTTTTAAATGATCATTTCAATATTCATCTAATCACACTAATTTTTTCTGAACTATTTTGAATATTCTGATAAAATGGGAAAGAACTACTTTATCTGTCACAGATGACAGGCACTGCATGACTTGCCCTTCAGGGCCTTTTTGAAATTCTTTCTAGGCTGAGAAATCAGCCAATTTCCCAGGTTAGCTTAGATACAGAAGCTAACTGTACAACCGCCACTGTGTCACTTTCTGCTTGCTTCTGGAATTTTCTCTGCCTTTCCATTTCTCCTCTGTTGTATGTGCTTGAAGGGCACCAGAGGATCACACACTACTTACACTAAATCATACCACCAAGTAGACTAATGTCTTCTAAATTATAACTCCACAGAGCTCAAACCAATCCTTCCCTTACACAGAGCTCAAGCCAATCCTTCCCTTAAAGCGATTTCTTCTTTCAGGTGAGTTTGTAAAGTCCTCTTGGGAAGGGAGGTGTTCCCAGCATCAGATAGTGTGCTGAAAGTTCAACGGGAAAGCCAAAGAGGAGTCAAAGATGGCTACACCCTGTGAGAAGTCAGTCGACACACAGCTACTTTTATGGTGCGAAGCATCTCTAAGGCCCAAATATCTTCCCAACAACATAATAGGACTTCTACAGTTGATGTTTAGGAAGAGGTGGATAGCAACATACCATTGTGCACATGTGTCCATGGATATGGATGTGTCTTTGTGTGTGTCTTGGATGTATATATTTGTGTGTGTCTATGGGTGTGTTTATGACTGTCTTAGACGTGCATTTATGTTTGGTAGGATGAATAAAAAATAGCATGATTAGTGCTTTCCCTGACTCACAAGGTGAAAGTTTGGGTCTGTCAAGAAAAAAAAAGTCAGATGTCAAGATGCAATTGGAAGGTCTGTAGATTTGTGGAGCTAGGGGTAATAGAAAGTGAGAAGAGAGAGGTTAAGGTGTCTGAGAGAGACTGCAGTAACTCAGACACAGGTCTGATACATACAAGCCCAACCTTCAAAGAGGGACTGGAAGATGTCAGGATGAGGAGGACCACGCTCTTAGATGCTCTTAGTTTAGCTATTCTACCAAGGAAGTGCCTGAGCCCAAGTTTCAGTTTCACAGTGGACTAGGCTTTCCTTCCTACTTATCCCATACATAGCTGTTTGCTGAGTAAGTACTGCCTGGATGAACAGTGGTGGGGTTTTTTGTTTTTGTTTTTTTTGTTTTTTGTTTGTTTGTTTTTGTTTTTTGAGACAGGGTTTCTCTGGGTAGCCCTGGCTGTCCTGGAACTTACTCTGTAGACCAGGCTGGCCTTGAACTCAGAAATCCGCCTGTCTCTACCTCCCAAGTATTGGGATTAAAGGCATGTGCCACCACCGCCCGGCTGGGTGTTGATAGGATGAGGTGATAGATTCTGATTGGACTTTACATTTGCATAGTTATTAAAATCAATTTAGGAAGCTAGAAAATGCTCCTCAAAATTATAATATTGGATATAATTACTTACTGTAATTATTATTTATTTCAGTTACATAGCAATTTAGTTTCTGTGTTACTATATACAAATAATTTTAAATGCTTTAAAAATAAGTTAGGTATCTCATGTCATTATCCCCTTCTCTTCCTTCTCCAGTCCTCCTCCTGTGTGCTTTCAAAAGAATTGTAAAACCCAAGGACAACTGTTTCAACATGTTTTTGCTTCTACATATTGATGGGAGAGAAAAATGTCATATCATTAAGAATGATTTCTTTGGAGTCCCAATTCTCCTGACAAAGGTGGCCTTTGAGTGTTAAATTGTTATTTCAAAACTGGGTTGTGTGGGAGTAATTGGGAGTCTGTCCATTGTCAAAAAGCCAAGTGCATGAATTGCCAAATATATGAATTACCAAGTGTCTCTTTGTGCCTAGTCTCATGTCTGCACTGCCATTATTAAGGAACTACCTAGGTAGGCACATCTCTTTGAGGGCCGCTGCCCTGGAAAATCAGTTTTCAAGTTAGAGCATGTATAAAAAGCATAGGGGGCTGGGAGGGAGACATGTTAAAAAATATACCTGCTTCAGTACATCTGTGATAGAGAGCATATTTTTAACAAGCATTCTAGATGATTTTGTACATTCATGTTAGCTGCAGGAATATTTGCTCAAAAACTCTAAACACAAGCCTTGATAAATTATCTCTCATAAGGGACTCAGTTATCATCCCAAAAAGGGGCTTCCAATAGCATCAGAGGATGGAGCAAGTGCAGATCAGGGTACCACAAACAAGGAAAGAGCGAAATAGTGAGATTGAAGCAGGGGAGAAAACACAAATGATGAAGATCATGCATCCTCTGTGTACCCCATCTGTTGATCTCTTTTTGAATGAACTCATGAAACAACATACATGTATGTGAATGTACCATCCCGTGTACTGTTTGTTAAGTATCACTAACAATGGCTTCATTCTGAAAGACATGTTGTGAGGAATGTTTTCCATTGTGATAATGTCATGTGTAGGCATACATTTTTCTCTACCTACTTTAGTAAACATTCAACCTCTCCTCTAGCCCACAACCCACCAGCAATAGTCAAAAAGAAAAGTTACTGGGACATAGGGAAAGTAAACCTGTTAGAAATTGTTCTCTGAGGGTGATGCCAATCTCCACTGCCAGGATATCAGCAGTTCAGTCCAGTAGTAAACACCAAATACAAATCAGCAGCTGAGGTCCAGTTTTCTCAGCAGATACCACATAGGAACAAGCAGCTGAAGTCTAGTCCACTTGGCAGTCACCACACATGAGCCAGCACGGACAGTTCAATCCAGAAGAAACCACCAGGCTTGCAAGAAGTCACAAGAACCTCATGAGAAGTTCTTTGGCAAGTTTCTCTCTAAGGCCTCACCACAAGCAGAGCTCAACAATGCAATTGTAAGGTGCTTGAGCTCCCACTGTCCATGGGGTCATAGTTATATTCCTTCTGAACATCACATCTCTTCTTTTCACCTGCGTGCCCCAGGATGCTGTATTCAGACCTTAATGAGCCACAGCAGTTGGAATTTGGAAGACCAGAATGCCAAGAGAATCATGGTAGTGAACTGAATAAAAAGTAAGAAAAGTTAATAATTGCTTATTGTGTGAGAGAATGGATGATGGGACAGTGTGCCCATGCAGGTCAGAGCACAACATTGAAAGGTTGGTTCTCTCTACCTTTATGTGGGTTCTGGAAAACAAACTCATTTCACTCACTTGTGTGGCAAATTTCTTTAACAGTGATCTACTTGGTGGCCCAAATAACCTTGTTTTTTGTTTTTTTTTTAATAAAATTAAGATTACACTAAAATTGCAATAAAATGCAACATAGTAAACAAGACCAGTAACACGGTAATTTATTTTCATTATCATGTATTACACACTGTACATAATTGTATGTGGTATTCTTCTATAGAGTAGGCAGTGAGGATGCTTGTAGCACCATTGCTACAATTATGCAAGTACGGTGCTGTGTGATATCACATTATAGGACTTTGGCATCACTATGCAATAGTGTTATTTCAACTCCACTCTCATTTTTATGGGACTACCATCACATACATAATCTGTCCCTAACCAAA
Organism: Apodemus agrarius; assembly: GCA_964023405.1. Classification (NCBI taxonomy): domain Eukaryota; kingdom Metazoa; phylum Chordata; class Mammalia; order Rodentia; family Muridae; genus Apodemus; species Apodemus agrarius. Next base: position 153,234,106 of record OZ030005.1, read on the forward strand.
TTGTCAACATGTAGTATATGTTTGTATATCTGAACACACACATGTATACTTGTACTAATTTGCATATAGCATATATTATTGACTATATATTACAGATATTATGAATATCTGAATTCATTATAGAAATGTCAAGAGCTATGATTTTTGAGCATTAGCCTATGTTCAATTATATTATTAGCAAAAGTATAGCTTTAATCTCTCAGTTCTTCTAAAGCCAAGTTAAACTCCCAGCAGGAACCCACAGTGAACAGCTTACAACTCCCTCTAACTCTAGCTCCAGGAAATCTAACACATTCTTCTGACCTCCTTGGGCTTCTGCACATACATGCCATACATTCACACAGGCACATAACACATAAATAAAAGAGAAAGTGAAAATAAATATTTTTAAAAAGCAATATTTTATCTTTCCAAGTTTCAAAGTATAAATCAAATATAAGATCATGATGGAAAGCTGAGGCCAGAAAATAGATGACGAACTACGTTGCTGCAGGGATAAGTTCTTTTTATTTCTTAGCTTGTGTGGTACTCAAGAGTACCTTTCTACATTGCTAATTCAGACTATAAAGCCATCTCTGTACTGTGGGCCGAAATGGCCATCTGTTGCTGGACCTCTTGGCTTGCATACTGCTGTCATCACCCAGCTAATATGATTGTGACATTTTGACACTGCATTGTGACATAGTGACCCAGTGGTTACAGCAGCATGGAAGGATAAGTTGGGGAGGGCATGTGGCACATTGGGAAGCAGGGAGTGGTTCACTACTGTGCAAAGAGAGACAGTCTGCTCAGGAATTCATATCGATAGCACAATGCATTCTGCACCTGATTGATTGATTATGAGATCAGTAACAAATATTTCTAATTGGTGACTCAGCTCTTCTGGCTGTTAAAGGAAAATTATTCTACATATAGCATTTTCATCATGCAGTGATCGTTACATTTGCTGTTGCAGTAAAAATTAATTGAGGGTTTCTATCCCACCTTGGACCCTTCAGTTACCAAGGAAAAGACATATAACCTTTATGTTTATAATAAGCCTTAAAGCACTAGAGCTGACAGACACCAGCCCTCTGTGCTAGTCTGTCTGCTTCCCTGTTTCTGACCCTGTGATATCACTTGCCACATTCTGCCCAGGACACTCTTACTCCAATTGGTCAGCTCTCATGGCCATGTTCTCATGATTCTCCTACTCCCTGTCATAACCTCCTCTCTTCACCTCTTTTCTCTCCTCGTCAAGGTCTCTGCTGCAGACCCCGAGCCCTAGCAACTCAAGCCCCTCCAATCTCTCTTCAGCTCAGCTGCAGGTTGGAGGCATCTTTAGTCAACCAATAGTTTTAAATTAAGGAGCAAGATCACGGAGCATCACTTGGTGTGGCCTGAGGATCTCCTCATCCCTCAGGCAGCCAGGGCCGGTATTTAGCTTTACCGTACATAGCAACAGACCAGACTTCAACAATTTGCCTCTTACTCTTGACCAACAGAAATCATGGAAGCACACTTTGAATAACTAAACTGCATGCCGATCATGATCACATGTCACTGTCAGTACTGGCACTTTCTAAGATTTGTGTGATGCCATGGCCCGCTCCCTTTTATGCCCCGTCTTCGTGAGAGTTGAGTCGAGCTATGTCTAACTCGGTGTGGTCTTACACATGCCATTCAGCTCAAAATCCCATCTAACACCTCAATTTGGAGACTAATAATTTGTTAGTCCTGATGAGTCAGGATGTTTAGAAGAACGTGTCCTAGAGTCCAATGGAAGAAATCGCTTCCAAAGACAGGCCTTCCTCTGGTACCTCCTGGTCAAACGCATGGTGCGTTTTGCATATTCAAGTGTGCAACATATAAAACAAAGTCACAGACCTTCTTGACTAGAAGTCCGTGTCATCTCAGGCCATCTTGACTAGGACCATTCAGAGCTTACATTTCTTCAGAAAGCAATCAGCCTCTCTAAAATAAGGCCGGTCTGCGGAGGCAACGCCATCCATCCTGCATGGGGAAGCAGAGCAGAGTCTTGCATTGCTCATTCCTGGGTGAAGGAGTGCAGATAATGTAAAGAGCCCAGGGGGCGAGTACGGCAGGAATTCTGCAATGGAGCCACAAGGGGGCGGAGAAAGGAGTTTGCGCGTGCCACCCAGCAACTCCTTGTGATCTGTGGTTTTACAGCCAGCCTCCTTAATCTTCTCAGCTATCTCAAGAGCATACTGATAAGTATTGTCACCAATCAGGGGATGAGGGGACTGAGTGCCAGGGAAAGCCATTAAAATGAAATGGGCTAAGACTCATAACCATTCTCAAAGATTGGTTGTTTCTTGCCCAAAATAAATAAAGGTCAAAACCAGTCGAGACCATGCTTTCCTCCCCAGCCACCAAGAGAGCCTCTGATGAGACGGACGCTAAGGCAACTCAGAAATCTTTTCATTTTAGTGTGACAATGCCACCTAGTTACTTTTAATCTTATTAGGTGTGTATTTCTCCCTCCCCAACCCGGACAAAATCTCACATTGCCTATGTTGTCCTAGAATGTTCTGCGTAGATGGCTAGCCTTGAGCTCACGGCCTTCCTTGCTTCTGCCCCCGTGCTCTAAGAGGAAGACTAGGCCAGCACCGCCGCCCCAGCACACAGTACCCAGTTGTAACCTTCACAACGAAACGCTTAGGAGGAAAAGTCACTTAGACTTTCATAGGAAAAACTGGCAGAAACTAGTTCTTGATGAAGGACTGGTAGTTACCATAGACTTTGACTCTCAACTTTCTGTTCCCCGATTAATTAGGATGTATCTTGAATATCTTACCTGGAAAAATTAATTACTAATGAAATATTCAAAAGAATAAAATCAGTACTGCCAATAGACACGATGCTTTCCAGGATAGAAATACAGTCATTAATATTTTTGTATATATTTATTTCTACATTTGACTTTTAAAATAATAAGATGATTTAAAATAGAATATTAAAATAATGAGAAGTCATTATTTTCTCACCAAGAACAAATAAACAGATGCTAACATTTGCTACCTGCATTGCTCCTGAGCCCTATTTCTTTAAAAAAAAAAAAAAGCCACACACACACACACACACACACACACACCCCAAAACAAAACAAAGCAAAAAGCCCAACTCTGTATAATTCTATTTCCTCTTGCCTTTCCTTTTTTCATCTCCAATACAGACCACTTTTTACTGGAGAGCTTCATTCCTATTCAAGAGAATTGCATGCACATTTATGCAAGAAAATCCTGGAAACACCATACATCATTTGCTTATGAAATGGAATAAGAATTACTGGTTAAATAATGCTAAAGGTGAGAAACCGTCATAGTAAATTAAAGCAAAAAAAGCAAATGGTGAAATGATACAACAATTCATACAAATCTTTGAAACATACTTTCAAATATTATGACAGCTACAAGCACTCAAGATATCGATTATTGTTAAGATATCACCTTATCGTGTGTGATAAGCATGATGAAAGACGAAACGCATGGGATCCCTCCCTCAAATATGGATAGTAGGTTCCATTAGAAAGTAGGAGAGAGATGAGACTTTGCCTCCTAGGATGGCAGCTCACCGTGGCTAAGGCTCCTCCAGCAAGTCAGTCCTGCCTGTGCTAGCAAACCATTGCCTAGACAGTCAGGAGACTGAGAAAGCAGGGGTTACAGAGAGGGCGTGTTCAAAGACAGAGTGAGTCTGGAGGCAGAGCTGGACCTGTTGGATCAGATAGTGCTCACCTGGCTTGAGCAGCCTGCCCTCTGTCTGACTGTGCTAACTAACCTCGGTTCCAGTTACTGTGAAAAAAGAAAGATTGTAAAAAATAAATAAACCTCAAGATAGCACTGTAGGGACAGAAAAGAGACTGGGTGTGGGGTGTGGGGTGTGGGGTGTGGGGTGAGAGTTGGCTCCAAAGGCGAGCAGCTGCTTTTAGGGGTAAGTGAGGGAGCGTGTTCTATATTTTCAAGGTTGCGGTGCGTGCTTATCAAAGCTCACAGAACTGTGTAATAAAACGACTGGGATTTATTGCATGGAGGCAAAATCAATTGCAAGAAGCCTGATTTAAAAAAATAAATAAATAAAAGGAAGGGAGGGAAGGAGGGAGGGAGGGGGAAGGAAGGAAGGAAGGAAGGAAGGAAGGAAGGAAGGAAGGAAGGAAGGAACACAGTTAAAAGCCTCCCAAGCAAACACCTCATTGTGGGTATGTGCCCTCCCCAGCTCACTGCTGCCCCTGGCATCCCTATTACCGAGACAGAGGGAAGAGAGCTTTCATGGGGAAGGCCTGGGTCAGCGCTCACAAAGCAAAAGGAAATCTCATGTTATTGCTGCCGTTTCTTTTGCTAAACTGAGAAGGCTGGACCTGTGGTCCCCAGTCTTATCCTTCTGCTTTAGGTGGAATAGACAGGTCACCGAGGGAGCCTGCCGCGTCACCCAGGGAGTCCTTCCTGTTCCTGGCCTGTGAGCCTCAGGTGTCCATCCTAAGCACATGTCAGGGGTGGGGCATCCACGCCGCAGCCTGAGAGCCTGCCTCTTCGGCGGCCCACAGTCTACACACAGGCAGGCATAAGCTACTCTCCTTTGTTGCCTGGGTATTTCAGCTCACGGCTTGCAAAACACAAAGCCTGGCAGCTTAGACCGTCTGATTATTGCTGGCACAGACAAAGGAAGACAGCGCGGGGAGCGGTTTAATCAAGGTACTTGGGCTGCCTGCACAGACCCAAGCCATCAGCTTTGGAACCTGGGATATTTGGTCTTCATCTCTGAAAGCTTCATTTCTTTGTAACGCGGGGTTGAGGCGCTGTAGCGATTTCCGGAGTCCATCCTGGAGCCCAGCAGGACAAGACATTAACAAGCTTAGAGGGTTTTACCTGCCTGGCCTTACCAAAGGTTTGAGCAGATTGAACCGGCTTCGCGTAGCTCTTGTACTCCCCCAAGGGAATTAGCTACAACTGGCAAGCTGGGAAGTATTTGATTTAGATTAATCTCACTCGCCAAGGTGGAGAGCCTCATCATTCTGACAGGCTGACTTAGCCACACTGCCCTTCTTGCTCCAGGACCGTGGGAGAGGCTTCTGGTTTATAGCTTTTGATGGGTAAGAAAACGGGTCATTATCATTTTTTCATGACACCCATAAAAGGCATGCAGTAAAGTGGACAGAAGAGCCGTGACAGGGTGGTGAACTCTGGAGCTGGCTCTCAGCAGGGCCAACCGCAGAGAGTAAATCTACGAGAGTCTGTTGTGGGTGGCATTCACTCTTCCAGGAATCTCTTGAAGACGGGAATGGCCAGGGTTAGATCCAGCTGGAAAAAGGAATCCGCTGCAGATTTTTCAAACGGTTTGTTTGTCGCAAAAGGGGAAGCAGCAGCATTTGGCATACACGCAAAAACTTCCTTTAATTAATTGCAAATGAGTAATTTGGGGCTTTATGAACCATTTCTATACTAAAGTGCTTGGAAATGAACCTTGGTGAGAAATTAAATTATTAGCTGTAAGACCCAATATATAGCGCTTCTCAAATTTGAGGGTGCAGGCAAGTCCTCTGCAGGCTTGTTGAAATGCAGATTCCAGTTTAGAAGGGGGAAAGGTACTCCAGCTGGTCTTGGGAAAACACGATGAAAAGTTAGATCCTGAATAACATAAAGATGAAAACATGTTGGGAATGTAGGGGCCTGAGCCACACAAATCGTTCAGCTGACAGATACTCATGGTCAATCCCTGTTTATATTTTTGTTACTACCTCAAATAAAACCTCTCTCCACTTGGCTTGGGAGGTGATGCATGGATGCTACCAAGCTGCCCCGCCCAGTCCCCACCCAGTCTTGGGTGCTTGTCGCCTTTTCTCTTCTCTGAGGTGACTGTATTACTCACAGTCATGAGGCTAATTTGACGGTGACGTCATGCACAGTTGAATCATTATTCCTCTTTTCAGAAAACCAGGTTTTCTGGGAAAAACAAAACAAAACAAACAAGCAAAAAACCCAGGTTTCTTTTCAGGTTTACAATTTTTTATCTCCACAGAAATCCTGTTGTTGCTTTTTAAAAATGTTTGATTTTGTTGTTCGTGTGTGTGTGTGTGTGTGTGTGTGTGTGTTGCTATCATAAAAATAATATGGTTATTTTGTCAAGCCTTTAAAACTCTGACCTGTATATAATTTGAGCATGGATTACTCAGTTAAAGTCACTGACATGTTCGATTATAGAAATCACAATGCTAAAGCCACCAATCTATTATTTATTTGCTTTAAAAGAGACAGGCTATGCAAACAGATAAGTCTATAAATTAAATAAAATATATTGTATATAATTGTTAGAAGGTACTGTTTCTAGGCATAATTACATATTTTTCAATTCAGAAATGAGGTAGGTGTTTCTTGAAATCCAGAGCAACAACCGGATCCTTTTTAGTGGTTTAAACACACATAATTAGCAGTTTAATTTCCTCTGTGGCTAAGTTAGCCGTAAGATTTCATTTAATAACAAGCACAATTTTATAGCCCCAAGTAAGTGCCTGAGCCAGCGTCAGCTCAGCACTGCCCTCTGCTGGTCCTCCGCTGTCTCATGCCACCCTGCTCAAGGCAAAAGCTTCTAACTTGCAAATTGCAACTGGGCTGCCTGAAAAAATTAAGCGTGAGAGAAATGGAGAAATATAATTCATTTAAAACTCTCCTAAGGAGGCTTTTATTTTTAACAGAACAAGCCCCAAAAAGTCAGAAAGTATAAGCCTAGATGTCTTTCCTCTCATATAGTCATTATCATATCAGCCTTGAAGCAGATGTGTCTTTCTCACTGCTCAGCACAATTACAGATGATGTCCAGTATTTCCATACATGAAATGTCCCCAAACAACTGGTTTTTAAAACAGCAGTTTGCTACCCCTTAAGTAACCTGAGTAAGCATGGTTCATCTTACGTTTGACCTTAGGTCTTACATCTTATGTCCAATTTGGCCTTACTTCTCGGTCTCTTTATTCAATTATTTTTAACACAGTAATGAAATTTCCTCTATACCCAGACTGCAGTCACTCTTTGTTAGCGCCAACTAGGGCTGACTACAGAAATAAAGACGTGTCGTGTCCTGAAGACTCCTGCTAACAAGCTGACAAACGTCAAAGCCGCCGTGTGCCCCCAGCCTTCTCTTTTCGTCAGAAGGGGGGAGGACTGACCATCGTCTCAGCCCCTCCACCCAACATTCCAAAAGGGAAATATGCTGTCATCATATTGTAGCAAATCGCTGTCTGCAGTGGGAGTTGGAAGAATTTACTAGGGCTTAAATCAAGCAAATCCTCCCATTGGAAATGCAAGTGCAATGAAGGCCCAGGCAGCTGCCGTGTGCGCGCTGAGCTCTCTTGGCGGTGTCCTCTCTGTGTCCTGCCTTCCACCTCCAGGAGGCCCTGAGGCTATGAACAGGGAGAGATTAGCGTCAAAGCTTTTTAAATAGTAATCTCTCCAGTTTTGACTTGGGTTAAAACGGGGATTCAAACGTCTGCTCTTGTGTAGCTGACGCTCAAATACGTTTCTTCTACTTCCTAACTCTCGTATACTTGAGGTGAGAGTATGACTCATGTAGCATTTCATGAGGTTTAAATTAGATACCACATGGAAGTGCGTGGAGTCGTGCAACTTAATGTGGCTTCTGAACTAGAGACGGCGCCAGACTCCAGGAGAGGCATGATACAGCAGGAGAAAAGGGAAAGGAACTGTTGCTGAGAGCTTTACTCTTCTGCCCTGTCATTACCAATGGCCCCGAAAAAGACACTTTAATTTCTTTAAACTTCAGTTCTTTCACCTATGAAAGAATATTAGTAATTCCTGCTCATCACGTTATGGGAACTAGAGAGGAAAGGCATCAATATAGAGCCTTCCATATCAAATGTGTCAATAAATAGTGCATGGTAGCAGGGGAACAGAGCTGACCTGGTAACCCTTTTGAAGTTCTGGATTTATCATCTTGGCCGCCCTATGTCCTTGCACAATACATAGCTAACTAACCATGATTATGCTCTTTTAGTTTACACAAAGGTTGTATATGTTTTTCCTAAAAGGTTGACAATTGGTGGTGCTATTGATAAAATGTTGAGTCTGAGGTTCTAGAAAATATCTTGCATCATGTCAGTGGAGCTTCAATAGGCCGTGCCCAGTGGCTAAGGAAGAACCTTTACAACTGGTTGCTGGAAATCATGGGCAGCACAGTGATGACTTTGGCTATTATCACTTCATAAAGGGCAGCAGTGCAAACAAGCTAAAGCCCTGGTCTAAGTGCATCACTTCAACTTTTGTCTGTACTACTGTATTTCCTGAGGAACAATTAAGGAACCTCCTGGGTAGTATGTTGCTCCGCATGGCTCTATCATACTCAAAAGGAAAGCAGGATGCAGAGACAGCCAGACATTCACTTCAGGAAAGCTTCAAAGGATCCCAAACCTGGGACTGGTCTGGGCTGTCTAGGTTTGAAATAATTAAGAAACAGACATGAGTCAGATGTAGGGTGACATGTCTATAGTCCCAGCTATACTCATGACTGAGGAGGACTAAGTCCAGAAGTTCAAGGTCAACATGGATGACACAGTAAGATCACTATGTCTTAAAAACAAAAAAAAGCCAGAAGAAATAGATGGATCAAACGGGGAAGTCAAAGATGACATAATTAGTTTTGTGATCTTCAAAGATTAATTGGACAAGGTGTGACCCTGAGTGCTTTCTGGGTCTCTGGTTCAGAAAGAGACAGATGACCAAGAGACACAGATGGATCATTCTGGGACCTATTATGCAGATGCAAGGGAAGAGTTGACAAGATAAGGCTTTGTTTGCAGCTTCTCGAATCCTTTCTTTTCAGATAATTTCCCCTCCTACCGATTGGAAACAACAAAGCGAGGGATGGAGCTAGAGACAGTACTTCTTCCAAGGCAGGGACATGCACGACCCCTGTTCTTTTCCAGAGGCTCAGAGCCTGAGGCCTTTATCCTGGGATTGATATTTCAATACATATAACAAAATGTATAAATTTGCAAAGGAAGTAAGTGACATTTAAACATAGGTATCAAAACGGTTAAAAATTTGAATATAATAATACACGTTTCTTGCATTGGCTTTATAAAATTAGCTTTTGGTTGGCATGCAAAGAAGTGGGATCCATGTGCCATTTTCATACATATGTATCATCTTGTTCTGTGTGCGCCTCCCTTCCTGCCTCCTTTATAGCCGAGGAGACAAGGGTGCCCACTTCCTTCATTCTCACTCAAGATAGTACTTTAATATTAACTAGAGCAGTAAGACATGGGAAAAAAATAAAAAGGATAAAAATAGCAAAGGAGAGTCAAATTATCCCTACTTAGAGAAGGCACGATTTTATACTTAAAAGACCTCAATAACTTCAGCAGAAAATTTTTAGATCTGATGAACATTTTCAGTAAAGTAGCAGAACACAAAATCAACATGCAACAATCAGTAGCTCTTCTATACCCCAATCACAAAGTTGCCAAGAAGGAAGTAAAGGGAAAAAAATCACATTTACAGTAGTTTCAAATGAAAATTCCTAGAAATGAATCTAACAGAAGAATTGAAAGACCTGTTCAATGAAAATGTTAAAACACTGAAGAAACAAAGGAACACACTAGAAGGTAAAATGGCCCCTGTCCTCAAGGACTGACATAGTTAATACCCTTAAAATGGCCATACTGCCAAAAGCAATGAACACAATTCCCATCAAAATTCCAATGATGATCTTCAAAAAGTAATATAAATTACTTAAAAATTCACACAAAAGCAGAAAAGACCCTGAGTAGCCAAAGTGATCCTAAGCAGAAGCACCACGATGCCTCCTCTCAGATTATGTTATGCAACCATAGTTAACAAGAACAGATACTGGCATAAAACCAGGCATTCAGATGGGGAGAATAGACTATAGGACCCGCACTAAAGCCATACCACCAAGACTACCCAATATTGTTTGACAAAAGTATCAGAAATATGCATTAGAAAAATAGCAGTCTCTTCAACCAGTGGTGCTGGGAAAACTGCATAGCTCTGTATAAAATAGTTAAGCTAGATCTGTATCTCACCCCAGGGAGGAAATTCAAAATGAGTTGAAGTCTTTAAAGTAATATTCCAAAATTCTAGAAGAAAATAAAGGCCATGTATTGCAATAATAATTAAAGATGAAGAGGGCATGGATTTGAAAGGGAATGTAGAAGACATAGGAGAACTTGAAGAGAGCAGAAGGAAGGATTAAAAACAATGAAATACAGTATTAATGTATAAAATTCTCAAGCAAATATAGAAAATTTAATGAAAATCAATTGATAGATAGTTGTAGAAAAATGGATGGAATCAAAGACCATTATATTAACTGAGATAAGGTAGACTTATCATATATTACATAGCCTGTGAAATATGCAGAAGAATCTAGATTTAAGTGGGTTGTGTGAAGAATGTAGAAGGAATTTTGAAAGGTGAGGAAGGGGACCATCAAGGGTAGATGATCATGTAATTTTTACTTATCTGTTTATCTGTATTTTTGTAATTTATTGATTTGGATATATTAAACCATTTTTTTGCATCTCTGGGATAAAACTAACATGACCAAAATGTATAATCTTAATATGCTCCTGAATTTTAAATATTTTGCTGAGAACTTTATGCCTATATCAATTATGAAAATTCACCCATCATTTGTTTTTTTGGTTCTCCTGTTGTATTGTTATCCTATTCATTTTTCAATCTCCCAATATTTGTGTAGTTTGTCACTACGAATGCTAAATTTGTTTTATAGGATGGGGGAATCTAAAATCTCAATACATATGTATTTACACTTACTATATTTTCTTGATGAATTGTACCCTTCATTAGTATGTAGTGACTCTTTTTATATATAATGACTATATTTTGCTGAAGTCTGTCTTTATCAGATATCAATATAGCCACATTTGTTTGTTTCAGTCTCCATTTGCTTGATAAGTTGGCTCCCATCCTTTGACTCTTGATCTTTGTTTGTGAGGTGTGTTCCTCAGAGGCAACAGTCTTGATCTAGCTTAATCATCCTGTCTATGTCTTGTTATTGGTGGGCTGCCATTATATTTTTGTTGTTGTCCAAAATGGTCTACTGATTCTTGTCATTTTGCTGGGTGATTTTCTAGTTAGTTAGACTGCAGTATGCTCTTTCTCTTTCTTTCCTATTAGCATCAGAGGTTTGATATTGTGTTAAATATGATAGAGTTGTTCTTAACTTTGTTTTTTTTACATTTATTCTTTTTTATTAGATATTTTCTTTATTTACATTTCAAATGTTATCCCCTTTCCTTGTTTCCCTTCCAAAAATCTCCTATCCCATTCCCCCTCCTCCTGATCACTAACCTACCCACTCCCTCTTCCCTGTCCTGACATTCCCCTACACTGGAGCAAGGAGCCTTCACAGGTCCTGTTCCTCTCAGGAAATTCATTCTTTCCTGTATCCCTGCAATTAAGACTGTCCTTCTTCTTCTTCTTCTTCTTCTTCTTCTTCTTCTTCTTCTTCTTCTTCTTCTTCTTCTTCTTCCTCCTCCTCCTCCTCCTCCTCCTCCTCCTCCTCCTCCTCTTCTTCTTCTCCTCCTTCTTCTTTTTCTCCTCCTCCTCCTCCTCCTCCTCCTCCTCCTTCTCCTTCTTTTCCCTCTTCTTCTTCTTCTTCTGTGTGAAGTATTACTTTAATAGTTTTCTGCAGTGCTTTTTAGGTGACCATTAATTACATTTTTTTCATATCTTGAACAAGATTATTATTTCTCTATCAATTTTAGAAGAATGCTTTGTTGAGTATTACCAAAACCATTGTTGGCAGTTATTTATTTTTAGTGCTTGAAACAACCCATTCCATACTTTCCTTTTTTTTCTGATCAATGATTGGAAGTTAATTTGATGGGTTTGCCTCTGTAAATGAGTTTGGAATTTTGATTTCAGCTTTTAATATTGTCTATTACTTTGTATTTGTAACAAATTGAGTACAGCAAGTCATAGGAAGGTTTGTCTCTGGACATGTCTTTTTATTAAAATGCTTCTTCTGTTCAGATTTTCAGTTTTTGCTCTGGGATTTGAATTTTTCCAGTGTATTTCATTGTGTAGATTCTTTATGTCTTAGATTTTATTTTAGCTTCTTATTCTACTTTGTAGATTCTTTGATTGGGTCCCAGAGTTCTTGAATTTTTTGTTATACTCAATTTACTGTCTCTCCTCTACTGATGCTTGACTATAGTATTTGGCTTAACCTTTATGACTGATTTTTTTTCTTATGTTTGAATCTGTTGTGATGATTTCTACCGTGTTTTACTTATTTCTGACTTTTTGCATTTATACCAACTCTGTTATTTTTTAATTTTATTACACTTGTTTATTCACTGCCTATGTATATGTGTGTTCAAAATATACATGAACATGTGAGGTCAAAGAAGTTGCAGGATTTAGTTCTGTCCTTCCTCATCTTACTCCTGAAGATTAACTTTAGACCACCACCCTTCAAAGTAAGTGCTTTCCCTGCTAAGCCATTTCACTAGCCCTTTATTTGTTTTTTAATCTAAATCTTCCTATTGGCTTGCTCTTCCATCCTACTTATTTACTTTTCTATTGTTGGCTTTACTCTCTGTGACCTGGGTCAAGTTCTGTATTCAATTCATCTATTTGTTTTTATCTTCTTTTAGTTTGTTGCTGTTATTGCTCATAAACCTTTGAGATCTTGTCTGGTCTTGCCCATATTCTTACCTTTGACCTCAGAAGCTGGGAAGCTGTGATCTCTGTAAAGGTCATGCTACCTCGCTATTCCATGTTCTCTCTCTCTCTCTCTCTCTCTCTCTCTCTCTCTCTTTCTTTCTTTTTTCTTCCTTCCTTCCTTCCTTCCTTCCTTCCTTCCTTCCTTCCTTCCTTCCTTCCTTCCTCCCTTGCCCCTGTTGTGATTTGCGCATCTGTTTATTTGGACATCTCTTTAAGTTCTATTTGTGGATCTCTTCTTTATGAATAATCTACTTTTGAAAGTTCAACTTTAGTACCTCTTAGAAAGGAGAAAACAAACTGGCTGTAGAAGCAATAATGCCAAATAAGGCAAAATATAGAATACAGTTATAATAAATTAAAGACCATAATACATCACCAATTACCATAAAACAGAACATGGAAAATTTAATGTATAGTGTAAAATATTATGTAACATCCCGAGGAAATAGAAATAAAAGAAAGGGAAAGGGGAGAGGAAAATAGGAGAAAAACAAGGTTAAATTAACAAAAAGAAAAATGTAATGATGGAGGTCAGAAAAGATAGATTAGAAAAATTAAAGACAAATTTGAAAAAATACGTGAAAAGAGATTTACTAATTATGAGAAAATGTATTTGATAAACAAAATTAGATTAGGAGACTTAAAAAGTATCAATATGAAAACCTTAAAAAGCCAATCCTGGAGTCATTTTTAAGACTCAGATGTTCTGTCAAATCACTGGAGCCATTCCTAAATTCTTTTGCGTCCTAGGGAGGTGAGCTAAACCTTTTTGCCCATCTGGAACTTTCTCATGAGCTGCATAGACATACATCTATACAAAATACCCATTCACACTAAAATAAAATCAAATAAAATGTAGTAAAACTATGCTTAAAGTATAGTAAAGGCAAAGCACAGGATCAAAAAGTATTATGATGGGAAAATATAGAGAAATAAAGGAAGAAATAGTGAAGAGACAAAGCATTATGATGACCAGAGTTGCTAATTGGATCATCTCCCCCTCCCCCCATGTACAGACTAGGGGAAAGGTTAACAGTCGAGCTTGTGGACCCTGACTTCCCCGTGACTTATGCTAGCAGTGAACATGTATTTGACGAGTGATTTTTGTCTACCAGAGTCATCTTCATTCCAGCAGCTCCTCTTCTTTGCAGCCAGGTAGGTGGTTCTGCTGGCCACACTTGGCTTTGCAGTGTGTAGTCTTGTAGGTCCTCCTACCCTTCCGAGATTCCTCAAACCATATTTCCTGGAGTGACTGGGGGGGGTGTCTATCTTCCAAATATGAGAGTAAAGGAAGCCACAGCCCTGAGGGCTATGCAGGCCGAGGACTGCCTTCCTACTTTAACAAACCACTAAGTATTAATCACCCCACCAGAGGGATACATCCACAGATACTAAGGATTTGGTTGGAACTTCAAAGTTCTCCACTCTACAGCAGTGAATTTTATAGCAGGTAGCTGGCTCCACACAGTTGACCTACTGACCTCCAGCTCATGTTTATCAAACTTCAAAATTGCCTTGGGTGGCATGGCCTGATGCCAAGCTCCTTACTACACAGCTGCACTGTCCCAGCCAACTTCTGCCTTCCGTGTTTTGGGCTTGTTTATATAGCCCTTTCCCTGTCTACAGCTGTCTTCTAGGGCTTACTCTGTTTTGGGGGACTGAAGTAGGTTGAATTTGGGCTCTCTGACTTTTGGCTATACCCTATTCTCTGGCCATTAGGGTAGCTCAGTTTTAAACAACAATCTCTTGTTAAGATGGCACTCGGCCACAGCCTACTAAGCTGAGAAAACCCTCTACCTACTGACCCAGATAAGTCACTGCTCAAGCACCTGAATTTGAGGCATGTGGGACCTATGGGCTTGTCCCGAGGGAATTTCTGCATGTTTCTTTTTACTAGGGCTGCCTGACTTCATTTTGATGGGGTTTCTGTTGACTGTCTTCCCCTGGGGAGCTGCCTTTAATCTTGTCCCTGCTCTGCCAATAATTCTCTGCACTTGTTAACTGCCCCATCCTTCTTGTGGATTCCCAAAGAGATTCCTCCCTTTACAATAGAATACTTTTCTCTTTTTCTGACATGGAGCCATCTTATCCAAAAGTGCTACAACAAACACATTAATAATCGAACAAGAGGCCACATAATTACCATAATTTCAAGATAGCAATGAATATTGATGGTGTTTTAATATACCTGCCACCCCTAAAATGTGACCCAAGGATACCTCTCCATTCAACTGGGGAATGTGATGTTGCATGTTCTGGTTCACTGCCTAGGCTCATAACAGAAATCTAAGCTTTGACTAGAGGTTAGTGAAAATAAAAATGTAAGTTGGTCCCAATTCAAGCTTGTGAATACTTAGTGTGTTAGTCTATTCAGGCTGCCACAGGCAAACACCACAGGGGGAGGGGAGAGGGTTTATGGGACTTTTGGGGAGTGGGGATCCTGGAACGGGAAAAATCACTTGAAATATAAATAAAGAATATATTGAATAAAAAAAAGAAAGAAAACACCACAAATTAGATGGCTTCTAAATAATAATTGCCTCCCCACACTTTGAGACTAACTAGAACATGGCAGTGGTGAACTGGGTGTGTAGTGTGGGCCATTTCCTGGTACTTGGCTGGTAGCAGCAACTTTCTGTCTTCACATGATGAAAGTTGTGAGTAATCTCTCTGAAGTTTCTAAGGATACAAGTCTTATTCCAGGGGCTTCCACTCTCATGATGTTATTTCCCAGAGGCCCCACCCACACATACTGTCAAGCCAGGGGTTAGGATTTCAACATATGAATTTGGGGTCACGGACCCTCAGTCCATCACATTTAGGTTTAACAGCACCATTGAAACCTTTCAGACAAACCCTCGTGTTAAAACATGCAAGAGAAGCACTCACAAATCTTGCTAAACACAAGACTTTTATATTCCATTCCCTGTGTCGGAATTAGGAGGTGTAGCTTGGAGCCAGAAAAATAAATGTACATTTTTGTACAAGTTCCCAATGATGTTGCTGCTGTTGGTCCAACTTTGGAAAAAAAAAAAACCTTATATTGGAGGAAAGTTCTCTCCTGGAAACTAGGATATCCTGGCATCTCAGAGATTTTGCACCTGGCTTTCAAATATGGCAGACAGTACTGTTATTGTCACAGCTCAAATCTCTCTCCACATCAAAGAGCTGTTTCTCATCAGTTAACTTCTCTGGGACGCTTGTCAAGCTCTTGGAAGTGTATGGAACTGCTGTGCTCTCCGGCCTTTCCCGTGGCTCCCCACCCCCCACCCCCCACCCCACCCCCCTCCGCCCCCACTGGAGCAAGTACATATGTCTTATAGGAATCAGCCCCTGCAGCAACACTGCCACTCGCTCCATGCCTTCTGCATGGAAAGCTTTGGGATGCCATTTGTGAATGCCTATTTAAGTTCAGCCAGTCAACCATACAAAGCATCAGTCTTTACTCAGTGTAAGTACATATGGCTCTCGTTGAGATGCTTATGTTATAAGAGAGAGAGAGAAACTCAAGCCTGCTGTACTTGGAAATTGGGGTGGAATGGCTCAATTTATGTGTGTATTCCAGTGCCCCAAACCTCCAATCTCCACAGCACAACCTGCTACATTTTGTTTTTCTTGATGTGCTCAATTGTTTTTAGGGTGGGGTCTCATTTTGTATGAGAAATGACCATGCCGTTCCAGAATACTTTTAGATTTCTGATATTCAGAGAAAGATTAGAGTCGCCTTTTGGAGTTTTCTTTGAAGCATGTGGAAAGCTCTAGAAATATTGAGAAAGTGCTTCTCACATCTTGCTTGTCCAGACTGGATTACTTCCTCATGGGTAAAAGTGTCACGTTCCCATGAACCAGAAGGAGACAAAACCCAAAGGAAATCAGCACGTTTTTACCAATAGAAAAAAAATAGAATGACTACATTTTGTGAAAACTGAGTTGTGCAAATGTACAACTTTCTAGTTTCTGATTTTATCTTACATTTTAAACTAGTAAATAATTATGGATGAAAGAACCTAGAGGGCTCCCAAAGGAGAGTCCTGACCAAACCCCTTGTATCAGAAAAGCAGTAATATAAACTTCATAAAACACTATTCTTGTTCTCAGGGATGAAAACGTATCCACTGAAGTAAGCAGACCTGGGATTAACTGAACCTTTGGCCATAAGTCTGCATCTAGAAATTCATCTCTGTGGACTAAGTGACATTTTAAAGCAGTGACAATTGTGGCTTTCAAAGATATAGGGCTATTACCAATCTAATCCATTTTTGTGTGATACGTTGTCATGATTGATGCAAATGTTTAGATTGTGTATTTCAGGATAAAGAAAATTATCCAAATTTAAGGCAATTTATAGTTTTGTTCCTTTTGATGGGCTAGAAATGTTTAACTAGGAAATATTTAAAGCATTTGCATCTCTAGTTCTCAGTTTCCTGAACTTCAGTATCCCACATTTTGAGACTGTATTTCCACACTTCTTAGTTGTTGGACTATTATTGCTATTATTATTATTATTATTATTATTATTATTATTTAGATACAGACTTTCATGTAAACTGGGCTTGTCTCAAACTTGTGTTGTAGCTAAGGATGTCCTTTAATTTCTGAATTTTCTTTCTCTACCTCATATGTGTAGGGATTACAACCATGCACCACCATATGCAGTTTACATGATTCTGGGGATTGAACCTAGAGCTCTGAGCTCACTAGACAAGTACTCCACTAACTGAGCTATGTACTCAGCATTTCATCTTTTCTATCACCAACTCTCTTCTAGGAAGGACATCTGAGGAGATTTTAAAAGCAATTTGTATTAAAATATAAATGGTTTGCCAATATTAGAAGTACCATATCTCTCAAGTCTATGACAAAGGTTAACACGAAAGAATGCCTTTTTCATGCTCTCTACAGAATCAAGACAGATTTTGAAGCTGATCAACCTTGCTTTAAAAGAATTTACATTTATTTACTGTGTGTGTGTGTGTGTGTGTGTGTGTGTGTGTGTGAGAGAGAGAGAGAGAGAGAGAGAGAGAGAGAGAGAGAGAGAGAGATTTGGTTCTGTCTTTCTAGTATATGGGTCCATGAGATCAAGATTGATAGTGAATGCCTTAATGGGTTGAGCCATCTCACTAACTCCCAATTTAGCTGGTCTATTATTGGATTCTGAGTATGGGGCTTTGCTTCTCTGGAACACGAAGCATCCACGGCAAGAAGAGGAGGGCAGATCCTCCATATAGACAGCTTTAAGACGACATTGATAAGAGGCTGGAGCATTAATAGTGTTTGGCTCACAGAACTCATTCAATCTATTTTAATTTTCACATCTAGTGGTAGAAAGTTAGGCATCATTCAGCAGCTGGGTGTGCTACTTTCTGGAATGCCAGGCTTGATCAGTCTCTCTCAAATCATTTCCACACAATTAGTTAACATAATCACACACCAAGCTAACTTTGGATGCAGCATTCTACCCTGTTCTCTTCCAGATTCTTGTCTATGTCTTTCTTATATGCTTGGAAATCTAGAAAAATTTGTCTTCTGAAAAGTTTCTTCCCCATTCTAATGTACTCTCAACCTGAGTTAATTCAGCTATTTCAACCCATTGTAAAGTTTGACATGAAGCTTGAGGTAGGATGTGGGAGGTTATGATGATGGTTCTAATGCAGAATCCAGTTGTTTTCATCAGGTGAGAGAGGTTCCCCTGATGTTTAGTTGCATGCTTCATTCTTGTCGCTTACCCTGACACATTAGCATCACCCACTGAGCTCCCCATCCTGTTCTACCTCAAACATGCTTAAGGAACAAGGGCATTCTCTCACTGTTATTAATATGTGACAGACTTTTGATCCATTCCAAATGAACAAGCAAAGGTGAGCTTCCCTTGCCAGTGGCTGCTTAAAAAGACCCAAAGCAGATTCACGGCAGCGATGCCCTTCTTTCCCCTTCAGTTTGCTGCCTTTTAGGTTCTGGTTGCTCCCTCTTGAGCACAATGCTGGAATAAGCTCGTTTGTTTTGACTTGGTTATAGGAATGCCGGAGAACAGGAGATCAGAATCAAAGTGGTAGCTGAAGCCTTGGCTGATCACAAGCTCGCCCTCCTTTGTCACCTTGCACTTTTGATCCAGCAGAGGAAGGAGTGAGATTAGCCTGTGCTGTCTTATCGTTGGAAGCTATTGCAATTCTGGGATCTTTTTTTGTGACGGAAGGCTGAAAACCAGTAGATTGTTTCCTCAAGTCTCAGGTCTTGCAGTAAAACAAGGAGCTTAGAATCACCAGGGGTAATTCCTTCCTTCTTTATTAAATTTTTGCAGTTCGTTTGTTTGTGCCAGTCTTCAGAGGTTTGCTTTGTGCTCTACAAACTTTTATGACATGGTGGTAAACCCAGTTATCCTCGGCCACTTTTAGTCTCCAATGCACAAACATCAAAATGTTATAAGATACGTGAAGCCTACTTTCTACTTGCCTTTCCTAATTTTTTTTTTACTTTAATGTTTTAGTTTATATTTTTGCTGTCTCTTTGTGTGTATTTTCCTAATAGCCAATAACTAATCTTTTCATATTTTTAACTCAGTGTGTCTCCTAAACAACCCAAAAGAGAAAATAAAACAGCAAAGAAAAAAAAAACCAGAAGATAAAATTCATAAACCAAACATATGAACTAAACAAGAATAAAAAACAACAACAACAACAAAAAAAAAAAAACAAAAAACCCCAATGTGTATAAAATGAGGACGTGACTGCTCCAAGGTATAGTTAAGGGGAAGGTTTTTATTGTACGTATGAGGGAGAGAACAGCCAGAGGCATCTGGAAGAGTCCAGAGCAGGGAGAGAAAGTAGTAAACTAAACATGGCCGGTAGACAGTACTGAGCCACAGAGGAGAGGGAGTTGGAGAGAGAGAGAGAGAGAGAGAGAGAGAGAGAGAGAGAGAGAGAGAGAGAGGACGAGGGACTGAGAAAGTGCATGGCCAAGGGCAGGGTTTTATAGGAATGTGAAGCTGGGGGAAGGGAGGCCCTTGAACTGGAGAACTTAGTTTAGGGCAAGGTGAGAAGAGCAGAGAAGAGCCACAGGTGCCCAGGGAGCCTGGAGGCCCAGGTAGGCCTTGGCATGCTAATAGGCCCAGCAGCTAGACCAACTGTCTCAAGTTTCTTTTGGATCGGACACTGATTAAGGGCTGAAAACGAATCACGTGACCACGCTGTAAGTTTTCATTGACCCGCTCTTGGTCATCGGATAAGACGAAAACTTACCCTTCAGCATCTAGTCTGAGGCATCCCACCAGGATCCCTTCATAGAACAACATACCTGAATCTATCAGATTTCTTCCTGTCCCCAAAGCTACACTAGCAACACAAATATTTTTTTTTCAAGTCTTTAATAGAAAAATAACAACGAAAACATAGTACCAGGGACTATTCTGCCGGCTTCTCTGGTCCAATGACAGACTTTCCAGTGCTTGGGGCATGAGGCCTCAAAATGACTGGTCAGTGAGAAGCAAGCCAAGCTAGATAAATTATGTACTTTGGCCCAATTAGCCGAGTCTATTCATTCCGTTTTTAAAGATTTACTCGTTTAGGAGTCTCCCTTAAAAATGGTGTCTTCGTTGCCGTAGCTCTGTGCCATTACTGTATTCCGTTTAATTGGAAGGGACTGCGGGATGGTTGAAGAGATAGGACCTGGCTGAAGATCAGTGAAAATATAAAATGAGTTTCAGTGGCTCCACGATCTCACTCTAGATTCATTCAAGGACACAGGACTCACCATTTGATCTGCGGAACGTGACATTTAATGAACATGGGGAAAAAAATATCTAGGTCACTGAGTTAGTATAGAGGTTGAAATTGGCCTCTTTTTGCTTGCCAATTTAGGATCAGCAGAGGCTGCCGTCTGCCCAGAGTGCCGGAGCCATACAAGTCTCAACTAGCTTCTGAGTGCAGATGGTGTACCCGGTCTGGCTGTTGAGGTCAGCTCAGGGTAAAGAGATCTCATGACACAAGTCTGTACTCGGAGTCTAACTACTGCACGGCACTGGCTCCCCCAGACACAGATGGAAATTGGCTACACAGGTGCATGTCAAAGTTGGTATTAAGGCAGCTTAGCCCTTTGTTTAATGAGTGGGTGACCTCATTTTATATTACTTCATTAATCCTTCCAGATTTTAACACGGTTCTACTTTGAATTCGATGAAAGTGAAGGTCGCTATGATGATGATAAACACCCACCCCACCCCACCCCACCCCAAGGGCTGGAAGAAAAAAGCTTGGGTGATGCCAAGGGACTTCAGCCAGGCCAGTGCTTCGTTGAACTTCATCTTGCCACTGCTGCTATAAACACCCAGTTTAGCAGCAAGCTGGGAAAGGAAATCTCTGCGGGGGGCCTGGCCTGTATCCAAGGGAATGGCCTTGGGCTGTTTTGGCCCAGAGTCCCTGCCCTTCCTTTGGGCTCTATTTCACTTAGAAATGTACAGAGCTACCTTTTATTCCCAGTAGTGACCTCACCCCACCCAGCTGCAGAGACCTGGGTCCTATTCTCCTTGGCCTTCCTAACCGCCTGCTTAACTCTCCTTCCCTCGGGGTCCTTGTCCTACCCTTTAGTCACCTCAGTTAGAAAGTTCAAGAGGATCCTCTCTCTAGAACTCAGGTGCAGGGTAACTCTCCATCCTAGGGCTTCTTAAAGGTGCCCAGCACTCTGAGACATGAGTGAGAGGGAGAAAAAGACGGCCGAAAGCAGACACAGGCTCCTGCCAGGCCAGGCACTCCAGCTTGCTGTGGACCCTAGCCCTTGGGACATCCCCTTGGCATGGATCAGCTCGGGGCTGCCTGGGACTTTACAGTGATCTCTCCAGGTGCAAAAGCCAGCCCTGCTACAAGCCGAGGAGGAGGTGCCATTAAGTCATTTTCCTAGTGCCTTTCAGACCAGCTTTGAATTATAAATAAGCCAAGAGCTCCAGAGCAGCCACAGTGCTTGCTGTCAGGTTATTTGTGTCCCAGCTCCTATCCCGATTACCCTAGGCCAACTTTCCCTTTTAGAAAACCCACAGGTTCCCAGGTCCCGCCCCCCCCCCGCCCCCGCTGCCAGTGCCCATGCATTAGCACTTAGCGTAAGTGAAACACATGCTCCCCCCTTCCTTCCCTTTCCTAATAGGAACACCTTAGTTAAAGAATGACAGGCTAATCTATCGCATATACTTACTGTGCTGATGCTCTTTTCCGTGGCTAGTCTTTGAAAATGGCAACTGTAGCAGCTACCCTGTGGGAGAATGACTAGAATGGGCGTGTAGCTGTGGCGGAGACGAGGAAGATGAAAACTAACTTATAGAAGCTGTGAGAGAGACAAGAAGACCTGATCTGGGTGTACATTTGCTCTAGTCTGGTAACGGTCGACCGAGAACATCTTGTCTTGTGTACAGCTTCTTATTGCTAGTCACCACAAGTCAAAGTTTTTATCATCTTCCAAGGATGACAAAATGGAGGGTTGGGGAATTTCAATTATTTGGCCAAAGGTCCATGGTGGGCAGCTTAGATCCCCTGTTTACTGTCAGGGCTTCATTTCATGCTTCTCCACATTGCCTCTATACTTAATTTCCAACAATAAAGAAAGTTGGTTGGGTCTAAACTTTAAATTCTTAGAAAAATAATTAAAGGAGCCTCGCAGCTTACATTTCTTGAGAAAGCCATGGAGCCAATAAACTTCTAAATGTGAAGTAACGCACTGAAAGTGAGGCTGCCTTCAAGGAGATTAAGGGCTTCTCCGCAGACTTGACATGCTAAAAATAGAACATTTACTGTTCTCTCTGCTCCGTTGTAAGGATATTTACTTCCCATCTTGCTTCTTGTAAGTCTAGAGGTATCCTTGGTAATAAGAAGAAAGCAACACTCCTGGGGTTCGCATGAGCTTAAACGTCATTTCTTTCTTCCTCACAATACTGTTTTATTTAGGAAAGAACTAAGTTTGTTTCTCTGGCTTTGTGGACTTGGAAACCTGGGAAGGGGCGTGTTGGTAAGACAGAAAAGGAAGGAGAGGCATTTAAACATCTGTAGGATCTCTACGACCTGGAAATTACTATCTTCCACATTTTAACCAGGTACAGTGATCTGAAACAAGAACAGAAGAATAACTTAGCTACCTTGCTAATACTTCTCAATCCACCCACTATCCAGGGACTGTTCTTTTTTATGTCTCCTTAGTACATCACTAGGTTAGATGTGGGCATCTCTAAGTCTTGATAAGATGGCCCGTTCCCAGAGATATTAAAAATCTTAGATCCTCTTGTATCTAAAGAAGAAAAACCAACAGAAAAAGGAGATTTTCCCAAACTTGTCTTAATTATAAGCACATTCACCGTGTGATCATTCCTTTGATTTTGTTATGAAAGACATCTAAAACTCTGATATGGGAAAGAAATAACCACAGCATGTCAAGCGTGTTTGTGAATTAAATGTTTGCTGTGTGCAGGCTTTCTTCTAAGTGGCATGCGTTTGTTTCCCTGGGATACTGACAAAAATGTTATGAAACATTGCATTATTAGTCCTACTATGTCAGCACACAGAGTTATGCAAGACTTAAAAAGGGGAGCAGATTCTGGGAAGGGCAATTTCGTCATTCTGTGAACATCACAGAATGTGTTATCTTACACATACTTTGCTGGTATAGGCCCATCGCATTATGTGGCCTTCTGATTCACTCAAAAGACACAGCTGACACCCTGGTGGGCTGATGCTCTTGCAATTTACCACACTATTTTATAGCAAGCATTCTTTTATATATATTCTAAAATGATGGGAGTATGGTACAGTACATACGCAAATGGCATAGTCATATCTTTTCATTATTGAGGGTCCTCATGTCATATACTTTGAATAGAACTTGCAATACAGCAAGTGTGTTTGCAGGAATTTCACTGCAAACACACGAGTGGTGAGTGGTGAGTGAATTGTCTATGATATTATGATAGTATGACATAGTATAGTAATAGGAATATTTAACCTCCTTTGTATTCTTATGGGACCACTTCTGTGTTTATGTTCCATTGTTGGAATAAATGCTGCTATGTGGCTCTTAACTATGTATAAAATCCAACTGAATCCACAGGATTAGTTCCATGACTTAAGTGAGAGTGGTTCAAGAGCAAGAATGAGCCAGGGCTAAGTTGCAGATAGTTGGCTTTTGGGTGTCTATGAATCATATATCACAGAGAGGGTGAGTCTGCTGAGCTGCAGGTGGTGAGCTATCTTTTGCTTTATTCTTTGTGTGGCTCCAATAAGAGTGCTATAATCTCAGACGTCTTTGACCTACACCTTGGGGCCTTGGGCCCTGTGAATACCTATCAACTTCTTCACATATATTTTTTGGCTTGTTCTACTGAGCTTAGTCATTTTGACCCTACTATGTCCTGAGATGGTGGAACCATTTCTGGAATCCAGAGATTTCCAGTGCCTCTTCCTTGCAATGGATCATAATAGGATTCTGGGCCCTTGATTTTATGAAACCTGACTGAGTGAACAATGACTGAGCCAGCAGACATGGGCAACGGAGCCTTTTCTCTGTGTGCTTATGACTCTTTCTTTAGAAGAGCCAACAGTCCTTCATATCTTTTTCCTTAGTATAAATTACACATGATAAAAATGTGGACAAGTTTCAGAAGTAGTGGTTTTCTGGAAGCATAGGGTCATCTGATCCTAGTATTTTTTCTCCCCAAAGTCCTCTGCTTCCAGAATTTTCAGAGGAGATCTGAACTTAACCACACCCACAACCACAAAAACCAAACCCAAACCAAACCAAATCAAACCAAAAAACCCCAAAACCCTTCCAATTACAGTCTATGCATTTTAGATTTTGATACTATTACCCTTAAAATATCTTTTTTTACAGGGTTTCTCTGTATAGCCCTGGCTGTCCAGGAACTCATTCTGTAGACCAGGCTGGTCTCGAACTCAGAAAGCTGCTTGCCTCTGCCTCCCAGAGTGCTGGGAATACAGGTGTGTGCCACCACCACCCAGCATAAAATATCTTTTTAAAGTGCTTGAGTCCTAATTCTTTTAAGCTAAGCAGTTCTCAGAGTTGGACCCATCCCCTCATGGCATAAGAGAATTACTCAAGACACACTCCCACCCAAAACTATTGCCCTAAGAACAAGCAAAGAAGTGGCAAGATGGCTTAATCAGGCCTGTAATATGCTCATTGCCAGGGAGAGAAACACAATCATGTATGATTTGTGGCATTATTTTGTTATAGTTTCCTCTTTTATCCTGTTTTCCCCACCAACAAGCTCACAGCAGTATACACAAGAGACACTTTGTATGATTATGCTTTCCACCAGATTGTGTTATGTCTTCTAACGTCAAATAACTTCTGATGCAACTTGACTTGGGTACTCTGTGACTCAAGCCAGTTAATAGAAACCTCCAGAACTGCCTTGGTAGATTGTGGATGCAGAGCTGGGGTACAGGGCAGCAGATGGCCTTTTGGCAATTGCTGTAATTCAGTAACCAGCAAGTGACAAGAGGTGAGTTCCCCTCATGATATGTGAGAACCCTCTACTTGCTGTTTTATTCTCTGTGTTCCTGATTCCCTGGTCAGGAAAGCTGTGTGTGAATCTTTCAGTTGCAGACATTTTAAATAGCTGTATTTTATGCCTCTGATATTAACAAGGTCTACAACAAGATGAAACCCGTTGCTCCTTGTTCATAATTATGAGGAGTTTTAATTTCAAGTTGACAGCCCTGTGGCATTTAATGAAGCATGCGGTCTTTGTGCTAGGAGGCCTCCGTGTGATTGGACAGGTTACATGCTGGTGAAGCTGGCCCCGTGTCTGCACCTCAGGCACACAGATTGCTCTCAGGCTCGGAATCATATGCAGGGGTGTGCTTGTCTTTAGAAAATGTACCCTGCATGATGGTGCACATTTCTGATGATGGCTTATCGTGCCAGACACAAGAGGGAGAAGAGGAACATCATTATAGCTGCATTCAGGGATATTTCAATCGGTGCTGATTGCTACTTCTCCTTAAAGCACAGCAATTTGCTGCGCAGATTCTGTAGTGGCAAGAACAGCACCCACTGCTATTTCCTACCTCTGTCTACCTCCCTCTCCTCCCTGCAACAGTGCTTTTATTCCTTTCCTTCTGTTTTGGATTGGCACATAATGCTTGGGGCAAAAGATTGCCTTCCTTACATTTTTTACATCCCTACTTTTATTCTGAAATGAATCTCCGGGCTTCATTTTCTTTTATTGGTCTTCTGTACAATGACAGCCGCTGCACACTGCCCAATTAATTGGTAGAATTTATGAACTCCAGGGACTGACCTCTTTTCTTTGAGCTGTAGGGTGTGTGTTGATGTGTGTGTATGTCTTTATGTATATCCCCATCCAAACACATTTTGTAAACCGCAAATGAACTAGAACAAAGCCATTTGCTACATAAACACATGGCTTTGCAATTTGCTGAAATTTCCAAAAGTGCAGTGTGCATAAAGCTGGGGGGAGGGGGTGAAGAAAGAAAATGGAAACAAAAGAGACCTTGCAGACCAAATATTTTCTTCTTCAAATAGGTTGGAATAACAGATTCAGATCTCCAGTTTCAAAACAAGTTAAGTAAAAGTGCTTTAAATCCTAAAAGATTCTGTCCATGAATTAGGTCCTGGGTCCTTTCAGAATTGACAACATTTTAACACCAGCTGGCACCAGACATCCTGCATCACACAGCCTTTGATGCCTCTGGATATCTAAAAAAGAAATTACCCAATTACGATGTAATGGCTCTCCAGCCTTTCCAGCCTAGGAATGAGAGAAGGAGTATTTACAATCACAGCACACAATAATTTTATCCAGTTACAGTAAATCAGCTAGGCTAAGTTAGCCCTGTCCTGTTGAGGAGAGCTAAGTATGCATATGAGGCAGGAGATCTGGACTGAGGACCAGATGGAACTGAAGGCCAGGGACTTTTAAGGAGGTATTCACTGGACACAGGTTTGGGATGAAGAGATCTGGGGTGGAGTGGTGATATACAAAGTCTACTCTACCCAAGCAAAGAAAAAACCTGCCCCCAAGAAGAATCTGCTGACAAAAGTAAAGTATTTCTAAGGGTGAGCATGGTCTAGGCCAGAGGACAGGTATCTTCAGGCAAAATGAATACGTATTGATTTTAAGAGATCATAATGTTTGGGATCGTTCTCAGGTACTTGTTTGTAACTGGTTTTAATTTTGGTATGCTTACCTGAAGAAATCCATTTTTTTGAAACATGAGTGATTTTCACGTATATAAAGGCCAAAAGGTTCAGACCACTGAGTCAGGGCTTTCTATTCCTCCAAAGACCAGGCATGAGGTGGGCATGAGGGCCTCTGGGCTAAAGATTTTTCAGGACATTGTCTCTTTCCTATCCTTGCCTACCTGCTTTAAGGGGAAT
Source organism: Apodemus agrarius (assembly GCA_964023405.1). NCBI lineage: Eukaryota > Metazoa > Chordata > Mammalia > Rodentia > Muridae > Apodemus > Apodemus agrarius. Next base: position 153,261,219 of record OZ030005.1, read on the forward strand.
CAGAAAACTGGGAAGCAGAAGGAGCTTGAAGCTTCCTGTGCAAGGGAGACTTTAAGCTTTTCTGCTTGATAAGAACAAGAGCAAACACTGGCCTGGGTGGATGCAAAGTATAGCATACACTAATCCATGTTCTCCCCTGCTCTCCCCCTGACCCCCAGCCCCCACCTCCCACCCCTATCCCACCCCCACCCCCACTCCCTGTCAGGAAGCAAAGGAGATACCCCCACCCCCATCCCTGAGGAAGAAAACATGTTTGCTCCAGTAACTGCCCCTCACCTCAGCAGGGGATGTGTCTGTGTGCAGGCAGACATCAGCAAAGCAAGGACGCACCACCACAGCAGAAGGCACAGTCACCAGCACAGTCTAAAGGAGGTTTGACTTCCTGTCAGACAGGCTTGCTAGCTTGCATTTTTAAATTAAAAATTTTCTGAAACTTCTCTGGCAAATTAGGAGTCCCCTTAGTCACATGTGACTGTCAGTGGAAGATAACACGAGATTAGTATGGAATTAGATTAGGCTTAGTTTGGAAGAGGGATAGATAACAAGAGGTTTAGGTGAACAACAAGTTGACTTCTTAATATTTCAGATAAATTGGGTAAATAAGATAACTTTATAAAATTAACTGCATCTGTTGGTTTAAAATGTTTTAATGAGATTATAAGAAAAACTTGAGTGGGATTCACAGCTTGAATTAGGTGTATCGAGTAGGACCGCTCTAAATATTTCAGTCCCTAAACTGTGTGAACAAGAAGGCTGAGCAGGAGTGTTCTTCTCTCCATGTGTATAATTATTGGAATTTACTGTAGTAATTGCCCCCACACACCTCACTCAATCACCCAATTACCCCAATCCAGAAAGAAACGACACATTCCACAAAGGACTCTCTATAGTCGCCAGTTCTTCCATGTCCTATAATCCTCCGGCAAAGGAAATAGATTTACAAGGCACTGACCCCTGGCAGCTCTCTCTCATCTCTCTTAAAATATGGGTGAGGGACTGGTTCTGTGATTGAGCACAAAATGAGAGCTGCTCTTTTTCGCCATCTTCCAAGCAGGTGGTATTATGTGCCAGGCTATTTATGCAGGGAGGCCAGAGCAGAAACGGGAGAAAAGACAGAGAGAGAAAGCAAAAAAGATGATATCTTTCCTAAAAGTCCCAGATTTCTTCAGGAAAATATAGAACACAGCAGCACATTACATGTCGGTGTGTGATTGTTTTCTACATCCCCTCAAAGCACTTATTAAAGACAAGGTTGATGCAATTCATAGTATCCTCTTGTCTATTTTCCTAATGTAGAAAATCAGGGAATGGCCTGTCCTCAGTTTCCATATGATTTCTTTTAATGCGCCTGTCACTCGAGTAGATTTATTTCCATTAGAAAATGATGAAACTGGGCTTCTTCACATGCTACCCCAGAACATGAAGTTAGGAACACGCATGCACTGGACTCTCCTCTCTGGACTATGACCCAACAGGATGTGACCTCCGCTCACTCAAGCTCCTCGCTTGGCTGCTCTCTCTCAAAGCCACTTCAAGGAATTTGTTCCCCAAACTCTTTAAGAGGCGTAAGAACAAGTACACTTTTGGGAGAGAGCACTCATGTGACCCCAGCACTTACTATAGCACTGTCACTTGAAATCAACTGGATTTTCTCCTGGCAATGGATGTCACGTGCACACTGTAAGCCAACCAAGGTTCGAGTGTCGAGCCGATCACAGGGCTGTTTCCATATGATCTGATGCTATGGGTCTGAGGTCGGCTGCTAATTGTCAGTGCTCTCTAGTTTTCAGTGGTTCCTGTTGCTACTGCTCTAGGTGCTACAGAACTGCTTAAAGGAGCCATTCTACGTCAGAGTCACAGGAACAGAGGCCATGTGCATGCAAGAATAAGAAGATTTCTATAAAAATCGCAAGTTTAGAAGTTGAGTTTTTAGTAGAAGAGCCCTTCTACTAAAGGGGATTGCAGATACTTTATATCAATGAGTCCGTGGGATATAGAGAATCTGAAAAGAGAAAACAAAGAGAAGACAATGGAAAGCTCAAGACTGTGGGGAGGAAAAGAGGGAGAGGCAGAAAGGAGGAAAGAGAACAAAAGGGCGAGAAAGCAAGAGACAGAGACAGAGACAGAAGAGAGAGAAAACAAAGAGCCTTTGATAGCCAGCTTTCCAGAGAAGAGTGACAGAGTAAATCAATACCAGTTTCCTGTTGTATACATATTAAGAATCATCAAACAATAAAAAGGTCATTAGTTAGCTATTTAAATGTTTGCAGTGTTTCACTGATAAAGGGCAATGATCATTGATCATCCTGGCTGAAGTCATTTAAAAATGTCTAAATACACAATTAACCAAATTGGCCATGTGGGCAGAGTTTTATGTCTCTCCATGCTGTGACCAAGCAGTAGGACTTTCACAATAGCCTTTACAGAGTTCTGAGAGGGAGCCGATGTTCAGGGAAAGCAATTAACTGGAGAGATGTTTCCTATGACATAAATGCTAATGAAACAAAGTGGCATGAACCCAGCCAGAGGAAGGGAGAGTTTCTCAAATCCCCTGACATATCCTTTCCTATCTTTATTTCTTTTGCAAACTCTCACTTATTTTTTTCTATGTGATTCCAAACGTTTTAAAGAATGTCACAGGATGACAAGTATTCTGCAGCAATGGTCAACATTTATATTACCCCAATTTCATTGACAAAATCCTTTGCTTAGAAAAAGAAATCACTCCCACTGGGCATAGTGTTACATGCCTTTAATGCCAGCACTTGGAAGGAAGAGACTGGTAGAACCCTGAGTTTGACTTCAAGGCTAGCCTGGTCTACAGAGTGAGTTCCAGCACCATCAGGGCTATACTGAGAAACCCTGTCTGAAAAATCAGAAAAAAAAAAAAGGCACTCCTTGGGACAAGTGAATGTTTCAAACAAATGGGGTTTGGGGGCATTAAGTTGTTCAGTATAACACAGTAAAACAGTTTGGTAATTACAAAGCAATGTGCCACTCGGGACAGTAATTTTCCACTAAGAAGTGAGCAAGGACTAATTCCAGAGGAAAGACCCTGTAATGGCTGGCTCTGGGCAGGGAAACAAGGTGGCACCTGAGTACTTCCTGCCCACATGAACTCTTGCACAGCCTCAGCATGATTTTGGAATGAGCTTCCTTTTTGCCCTGCTCAGTTAAAAGTTGGAAGAAGTGCAGCTGTAGAAAGCTATGGCTAGCACATATTTTTTTTTATGAGCAAAATTTATGGAGTAATGTATCTACTTTTAGCATGACTATTGTTAAACTTGAAGATCAAGCGAAGTGACACCAAGTATATTGCTTTATCAATTGGATTCGTTCGAATGAAAAATGCTGATCGGGCCCTGTCTATCCCTTGGGTGCTGAAACCCTACTTCAACTCTTGAATGGTCGATACATAAAAGTCAAATTCATTATAATTTGTAGCTTTTTTTTTCTTGAAGAAGCACAGGGTTCTCAGTACATCAATATCAACTCTTAAATCCACATCGAATGGAGAGGGCACAGCACAGTAATTCAATCTCTTTACACTTAATATGGTCAGGAAGGGAGAATGAAAACAGCCTCTTGTAAAATGATGGAAAAAACAGGATGCAATCACTCTGATGGAGCAGTGCAAAGGAGTCATTTTACACCAGCCGTTACCAGGGCAACAAAATACAGTGAGCCCTATACATCTAACAGGTGACATTTTAGCTAAGAAATTGCTTCTTTGGTATTTTTTCTGTCTATGAAAAACAATGTTACTGGCGTTTTCCCTTGTCATGTACTATAGGGCAACATGTTCCTGCTGACAGACTCATAATGGAAAATAGAGCAGTTAAATAGTATTTGAGTCTAACTTTTTGGGTATATGCTAATATACCCCTTACAGGGGTTTCATATGTTTTCTAATGTCCGAGAAATCAAAGGACTAAAATCTCTGCATGTGGTCATGCATGCAAATTGGGTTTTAGATAAGGAAAACAAATGCTTAACACTGGTTTCAAAGTATGACATGAAGTCCTACATATATTTTAAAGAAAAGGAACAGTATTAATATTTCATATTATAAGATTCAAACTAGCAGTTCAAACTTTATATTATTTCTATATGACTTAACTGTAAAAACAGAAAAAAGGAGCAGCAGTAGTGGTTCACACCTATAACTTCAGTAGCAGAAAAACAAAGTCAGGAGGATTGCTGTGAGTTCAAAATTAGTCTGGACTAAATACTAAGTTCCAGACCAGCACAGGTTACAGAATAAGATCCTGTCTCAGAAAGACAAAAATGCAAGCAAACAAAAACAACACAATGTGGCAGAATGGCACTTTATTGTTAGTCTACTTCAGTAATAATCTAGCATTGAAAAAAATGTAAGAAATAAAAGTTTTTTTTTTCCTTAAGAGACCTGTCAAGATACACCAAAATAAGGAAAGAGATCAGCTATGGTAAGGAGAATCCCAGAGGAAGAGAGAAGTACAAAGAAGCAAAAAAATCAATCCTTGTGCTTATGTGTATGTGTGTGTAGGTAGGGACTTGCAATAGCATACCAAGAAAATGACTTTTAAAATAGTTCTACGGGTTCTTTACTGCCCCCCTTCAGCCATGACTTTAGGCCAACCATCATTGCTTTGTGACTTCCCACCAACTGCAGGACCAGTTTCTACCCACAGCTGCAACTTGGCTGAGAGTTGGGAATCCCTGAGCCACTACATGTGGCAGGAACTAAAAAATGCTTTCTATCAGGGACCCCTCAGTCTCCATATTTGGTTAGGGCCCAGATTGCAAGAACAGCAACCAAAGAATGTAGTGCCTACCAACAAAGGTAATACCAGATATCTACACCAAAGAAAAACCAAACCTCAAGTACCTAAAGCCTAGCAAAAAAGCATAAACAAAACAGAAAAAGATGATATGACTTCTCCAGAAACCAGTAACCCTATTATCATACCCTCTGATAAAAGCAATTTAGCTGAAGCACAAGACATGGACATCAAAATAGCAATTATGAATGTGTTCAAGAATTTTAAAGAGGATATTGAAAATGCCTAAGGATGTCTGTGAAAACAGAAACAGTTGAGTCAAACAATGAAAACAATTCAATACATGAAAGTAGAATTTAACAAAGAAATAGAATCACTAAGGAAAAGCCAAACTGAAATTAACTAAAAAATAAAAGAAACTCAGGAATTCAAACAAAAAGTTCAGAGGTAAGCCTAGCCAACATAATAAATAAAGTGGAAGAGAGAATTTCAGGTCTTGAAGATAAACTAGAAGAAATAGTTTAGTCAAAGAAAATATTAAATCTAAAAAATTTCAGGACTAAAATATCTCAGGAAATCTGGGAAACTATAAAAGAACCAGTCTTACATATAATGGGGATAGTAGAAAGAGAAGAAGCTTGGTCAATGACATGGAAATATTTTTTAACAAAATCATAGAAGAAAAATTTCCTGTATAGAGGAAAAGATGCCTATCAAGGTATAAGAGACATATAGAATATCAAACAGACAGGGCCAGAAGGGAAACTACTCAGGACACATAATAATCAAAACACTAAATGTTTAGAACAAGAAAGGATATTAAAAGTTTCAAGGGGAAAAGATCAGGTAACATATAAATGCAGGCCCATTTATAACAGAATAATACCTGATTTTTCAATGGAGCCTCCAAAACCTGGAAGGACCTGGAATTCTACAAACTCTGAGAGACCACAGAGACTAACCCAGGCTACTATACCCAGCAAAACTACCAATCACAAAACATTTCATGAAAAAAACCCAAAAACAAAACAAAAAAAACCAAAAAAAAACAACAAACAAACAAACAAACAAAAAACTCAAAGCAATTCTGTCCATCAATCTACCTCTTCAGAAGGTGATAGAAGGAAAACTTCAGTCTGAAGAGGTTAACTACGCCAAAATTTACACAAAGGTTAAATAATCCCAAAACAATTAGAAACCCCCCCCACACAAAATAACAAGAATTAATAAACACTACTCAATAATAACTCTCATTAACTGATGAATTGATAATGAAAATGGGGAGCATTTACACAGTAGAATATTATTAAACTGTTCAGGAAAATGAAATTTGTTACATTTACAGTTAAATGGATAGAGGTAGAAGCAATCATCCTTAGTGAGGTAACAGCCCAGGGCCAAAAAGACAAACGTTGGATGTTTTTAATGTGGATGCTAACTTTTAAGCTTTATTTATCAGTGTTTCAATCGGAATAAACATTAAATTTTAAGTAACTAGTAAAGCATTAGGGTGGGAGGAGGGATTCTTCCAATGAAGAAGAAATAAAATATGTCTTTTTTGTTCCAATCTCTTATTTATTGCCATTTTATTTATTTGAATTTCAAATGTTATCCCCTTTCCTAGTATCCCCTCTGGAAATCTCCTATCCCATCCCTTCTCCCCTGCTTCTATGAGGGTGCTCTCTCACTCACCCTCCCACTCCTACCTCTCCTCCCTGGCATTCCCCTACACTGGGACATCAAGCCTTCACAGGACCAAGGACCTCTCCTCCCATTGATGTCTGACAAGGCCATCCTCTACTACATATGTGGCTGGAGCCATGGGTTGCTCCGTGTGTACACTTTCATTGGTGGATTAGTACCTGAGAGTTCGCGGGGGGGGGGGAGTCTGGTTGGTTGATATTGTTCTTCTTCCTATGGGTTGCAAACCCCTTCAGCTACTTCAGTCCTTTCAGTCCTCTAGTCCTTTCTACATTGGGGACCCTATGCTCAGTCCAATGGTTGGCTGTGAGTATCCACCTCTGTTTTTGTCAGACTCTGGCAGAGCCTTTCAGGAGACAGCTATATCAGGCTCCTATCAGCAAGCAATTCTTGGCATCCACAATAGATTCTGAGATTGGTGTCTGTATATGGGATGGATCCCCAAGTAGGACAGTCGTTGGACAGCCTTTCCTTCAGTCTCTGATCTGCACTTTGTCTCCATATTTTCCTCCCCTGAGTATTTTGTTCCCCCTTCTAAGAAGGACGGAGGCATCCACATTTAGGTCTTCCTTCTTCTTGAGCTTCATGTGGTCTGTGAATTGTATCTTAGGTATTCAGAGCTTTTGGGCTAATATTCACTCTTCAGTGAGTGCATACAATGTGTGTTCTTTTGTGCCTGGGTTACCTCACTCAGGATATTTTCTAGTTCCATCCATTTGCCTAAGGATTTCATGAATTCAATGTTTTTAATAGCTGAGTAGTACTCTATCGTAGAAATGTACCACATTTTCTGTATCCATTCCTCTGTTGAAGGGCATCTTGGTTGTTTCCAGCTTCTGGCTATTAAAAATAAGGCTGTTATATAGAGATAAAATGGAAATTAGAATTGGAGGAGTGAATGGGGAGGGAATTGGTAAAGTAGGGTAAAGGAGGGATTATGGAGAGGGACAATTAACACTACTGGTTTTTTAAAAGGCCACATGGAAACCTATTACTGTAAAAACTTTATAAGATATATACATATATGAAAGAAATTTAAACTTAATTGGGGTCACCACATAATTGGGGGGAGACAATGCCCCAATTAGACATCTTATTCTACCATGTTAAACCTTGAGTGTCAGGAATGTTGCATCTTCAGGAGTCATTGCACTTCAGACTTCACCTCCAACAATCACAGCCTATTGCCAAGGATATTGGCACCTTCTGTAACTTGACATTAAGGATCCATTGCTGAAGGCAACACATGTTATCATTTATGGAGAAAATGACCTTGTACCCAACTAGAAGCTTCACCTCTATTAACTAACATTCATGTTATAAAAGGTACTATGTACACTACCAGAGGAAAAAGGAATCATGAACATTTCCCAGCTATGAACCCTGTGATTTCCAACAGCTACCTGCCTGTAAGATAAATAGGTGCAATAGTGGCACAAATGTCATAGGACTAACAAAGAACTTTCCGACTGGATTTAAGACTGACACCATGAAATGCAATCCAGACACAGCACTACTAAAGTGGCCAAGAACTTCATACTGGATAGCTCATGACCCTCTCTGATAAGCATACTACTATTTTTCTGCTAAGTGAACAGCATAAAATGGCTTCTAATAATCTAATTGCTATACCATTAGATCAATGCTTTGCTCAACCCTCATTAGAGAAACTTCTTGCAGTAAATGGTAATGAATAGAGACCCACAATTGAAAAAAATGAGACGATATGGTGAGACTTTGGAATAGTTAGTTATAAATGTGATTTTTTTTTATCAAACCCTACCTTCAAAGCTTAGAGATCTATGCAGAAGAGGAGGCAAAAATGCAAGGGCCAAGGTGATAGAGGACTCCAAGGAAACAGCACCATCCA
>OZ030005.1:153272052-153309552 GCA_964023405.1 Apodemus agrarius
CAGTTTGGTTTTAATGTTTATTGCCTCTGTAAGTTGTCTGTAAATCATTATGTATTTTATAAGAAATATATTTAGCAAATCCTTTTTGCTTATAAATATATAACTAATTTTTTCTTTGTTGATTAAATTTCTGTGCTCTTTTCTGCTTTTCATTTTTTTCTTCCTCCCTCCCTCCCTCCCTCCCTCCCTCCCTCCCTCCCTCCCTTCCTTCCTTCCTTCCTTCCTTCCTTCCTTCCTTCCTTCCTTCTTCCTTCATTTCTTGCTTGATTGCTTGCTTGCTTGTTATTTGTGAAGCTGTGTCACTGTGAAGGCAAGAGTAGCCTGAAAGTCTTGATTTTTCTCTATTTTTGCCTCCTGAGTGCCAGGGTCACAGGTGTGAGCCACCACGCCTGAAGTGAGTCATAACAAATTTTCTAATAAATTATTCATTAAACAATCAATTTTCCTATTGATTCTAATATCACCTGCACTGTATTAGGGGGTAGCACAGTAGAAGGTATTTTCTGAAGAAAGAAAAAGTCAGCTATACTCAGTACAGTCACTAAAAAAAGCATCAGTGGGAAGAAATCCAGAGTGAAGTCATATGCTGAGCTGAAACCCCCTGGAATGAGAAATGAAAGAACACTCGTTTCTTTTCATTCTTGGGTGTTTTGAACAAATTTTAATTTTACTAACCTCAGTTTAGGATTATGAAATTGGTGGTGAGCTTCAGGGCTTATGCCCATCATTATTTGATATATAATTCATAATTCTTTCAGATTGTTTCAAGCTTAATCACATATTTTTAATAAAAATGATATTGTAGAAAATACACAAAAATACCTGCATTATTTCTCTGATGATCTGTACATTAATATGACCACTGTTAATCCAGATAAACCATCAACATTTCCAGGGTAGGGAGAGTGGTGCTGTTTGATTATTATTCTTCGGTGTGTCTGAAATGGAATGTGTGTAAGAAGTGAAATGCACAGCTGTCAGGAGCTAGAATCTGAAAGAGAAGGTGGAGACTCAGGGAAAATAACTCAGCGCCTAAAAACCATTAGCATTTAGCAATGGGTTTTCCGACTTTTCATTTAGAGAGAGGGGAAGGAAGCAATGTTCGTGATGGGAAATGGAAGTAGTAATATGTAACCTTTAGTCTGGACTCAGAAATACATGAAATAAGCCCTCCGCATACAAGCTCCACATCCTTGGATTCAGACAAGCAAGGATCGTAAGTAAAAATTCCAGAAAGTTCAAAAATGTAAACTTTCCCTTGCTTGATCCAGAGCATTATTCTTAATGTTCATGAATGAAGCAAGGAGTGGGAGACCCCGTGAGAGGCTCCCCCATTTCCAGACCCTCGCTCTCCACATTGCAGCATAGCCATGGTGCCCAGAGCATGCACATCATATTGCATAGTATAAGTAATCCAGGGATGACTAAAGCATACAGAAGGTGTAAGTTATATGCAAATTCTATTCTATTTACATAAGATACTTGTGCATTAGTTAATTTAGTAACCAGAGGAGGTCTTGGAACCCATGTCCTATAGATAAATGAGAGGCAGCTGAACAAATAAAATGTTTGCTAGTAACAATGTTTTTATGCTGACAATTTAATTAAAGTAAAATATGGAGCCGGGCGTGGTGGCGCATGTCTGTAATCCCAGCACTTGGGAGGCAGAGGCAGGTGGATTTCTGAGTTCGAGGCCAGCCTGGTCTACAGAGTGAGTTCCAGGACAGCCAGGGCTACACAGAGAAACCCTGTCTTGAAAAACCAAAAAAAAAAAATCATAAAGTAAAATATATGGATTTACTTTTAAATTTTATAATAATATATGATCAGTAATATTAGTTATTAACAGGAACAGGGAACAATTACTTAAAATTTGATCAAATTTTATTTTCTTTCTATTTAAGCTATTCAACAAGTCCTTCCATAACAGATTCAGTGATTTCATAACGTCTCTCTGCACTATAATCTGTGACCAATGATCTTCTTTCACTCTTACTTTCTTGGTAAATAATAGGATTTTAATATAGAATTCTCTGTGCCCCCAAGAAATGTCTAGCTCTATACTGACATCTGGAAAGTCTTTAGTAGGTACTTATTGGTTGATGTACTTATCCTGTTTCTCAGCCATTGTAATACCTGTTAATTAACTTTAGAAGAAATGATAATAACAAAATATCAATGCGCCAGAGTAAAATGCCACAGAATACTGAATACTTTCTTGGCATCATGGTTCACAGCAAAAATCTCAATTTGACCCTAGCTTCCAATATGACTTTGAATTTAACTTCTTTAAGAGTTTTTCCACACTCAAACTTAAAAAAATGATGGTAATAAAGGTGACTACAACATAGTATTCCTGCACAGGTTAACAGTAATCATATATATAAAGTACACCGTACCAGACCTCATGAATACATGCTTCATGGGCAATAGCTTAATTAGTATTACAGTTACTAGCAAAACTAAGATTCAAAGTTAAAACATTCTACCAACGTTGTGAACCTTTGTAGGACCTGTAAGTTGTTAATGATGTTTTTCACGTAACTCTGCCGCCAGGAAAATAGATGTAAATGAATGAAATTGAAAATAGATAGACATTTTACAAAATGTTTCTATCATCAAAGAAAATAGAAGATAATAATGTATCAAATTCTTAGACTATCTCTTCATAAAAACAATGATAAAAATAATGGAATTTTTAAATAAACCCATTTCTCAGGACTCTGAAAACAAAAATATTGTAGAGCAATGTGTCCTAGTTTGATTTCTGTTGGTCTGATAAACACCATGGGCACAAGCATATTTGGATGTAAAAGTTCAACTCACTTTACACATCATAATCTCTCATGAATGGAAGTTAAATAGGAGATCAAGGAAGAAATCTGGAGGTAGGAGTTGAAGCAGAGGTCATGGAAGAGTGCTGCTTACTGGCTTGATCCCCATGGCTTGCTCACCTTGCATTCTTATAGACTCCAGAACAACATACTCAAGAATAACACTGCCCACAGAGAGCTGGAACCTGCCAAAACAATCACCTGTAGAATTTTAACCCAGTAACATGGCTGCTCTGGCAAAGAGTCATATCCAAAGACCCACATCTAAGCGACTCAGTTGGAATTCAGAAATACCACACAACACCTTTAATTCCTCTGGCTTGAATACAGACTTGCCCTTAGTACTCACCTTCAATCCCAAACAATGTAGGGAAGGTTAGTTTGTAGAAGGAAGCTCACCCTTTCTAGTTCTTTCTTAGCTCTAGCTGGCTAGTTCAATTCAGCTAAATTTAGCTGTTCTGGTTCAAACTCCTCTCCAAGCTGACTGGTTCAATCTGGCTTCTCTCAGCTTCTGACTGAATTGCATTGCTTAGCCTCAAACTAAGTCTGTCAATCTGTTCTAATCTTCTGGCTTCTTATTCTCTTGCTTCAACTGTCTCTGCTGACCTGCACTGAACTACATGAGTTCATGAATGAACTCAACTCAACTGCACTGTATTCACTACACGGACTGACTCCCAATGCACTGACCGAACTGATTGACCTAACAAACTAACAGAACTGACTGAACTTTCCCTGAGCTGTTCTTAAACAGTTATCTCCTGAGAGTTGGGTGTATCCTATCTCCAACTCATTCTGTCAAATCTTTCTCTGATTTGTCACTTTTTCTTTTCCCTCAATTAAACATCATTGGTTGGAATTGGAATTGTATACTAAGGACATGTTTATGTTCTAGCCAGATCACACATACCTAGATTTTTGGATGCAGTGCCTTGCAAAAGCATCCATATTGCTGGATTAACATTCCTCTACATGTTCCATAGTCTAATTTTTACTGAGGCACATCAGTTTTAACACTGGTGGTGTTTGTCCTAGTGAAGCTACACTAGTGACTGTTGTTTTTATCTCATTTGAAGAGTTGCTAGTTTTTGTGTCTATTGTCCTTTGGATATCTTCTGTAAATGGAATATCTGAGCCCTTTTCTCATTTTATCATTTATGGTTTTCTAATTTTCTTCCTTGGTATCTTATATAAGAGCTCTTGCTGCATCAAATCATTTTCAAGTTTTACACTGTACAGATTAATTCTCCCTCAATTCTTCACATTTTACTTAGAACAAAGTTTAATTTGTGTTACAGAAGTTTTAAATGCTGACTTGGGGTCAAATTTGTCATTTTTCTAATATGATTTCTATATTTTGAAACTCATTTGAGAATCCTTCATGAATCCTTCATGAATTTGAGAATCCTTCATGTGTTCACAATCACAATCCTTGAATTTTATTGTTAGTTTTAAAGTTATATAGATCTGTATCTATTTAAAACAAACAACTTTACTAATCCCCTTTACTAAGTATAAATTAGTAAATTAGTCTTTTAATGATGCTACCCAAATGATATCATTTTGTGTGCCCTCTCGGGTTCCTATAAAAGGTGTACTAGACTTTTATAATGTTGGGAATTCATTTCGTCAATATTGCCAGGCATTACTATGTATAGTTTGTGTCCTGTTGAAAGGTATGCATTACTTAATGAGTTTTGCCTATTCTGGAGAGGTGTGGGGTGGGCATGAGCTTCTTTGTTGAGATCTGTGGTTTTAGTTTATGCCCAGCATACATTTGGGAAGTTCTGTGGCTCTATCCATCCTCTTTTGGTTAAGGGTTGCTTATCGTATTTTGTTTTTTTTTTTTTTTTTGGTTGCATTCTATTTTTTGATTTATTTTTTATGTGCATTTGTGTGTGTGCACACTTTAATGAGCAGTTGTTGGTTAATTATGCAACATAAACTCTCTTACATGACTCAAGAATTTATGCAATTTTCATTAACTTTTAAATGTACCTTTAAGTGTCATGTAGGCTTATTATATTTCCACAGTTCAGTACATGGCTCTATCCTATAATAAGAGATGAATATTATCTCTTCACTGACATGTGATACTGATGTTTTGGGGGTCTGACTATTAACAAACCATTCTGAATTTTCTATGCTTTTTTTCTTTATTGTTGGCTTTTATTGGATCAATATGTAGGTTTTCATTCTCTTCCAGTATAGGTTTTTCCAATGACATGACTTTTTAGTTCTTGATTTAACTCTTCCGGGGTATATGTGAAAGATTGCAGAGTAGAAACATTCTCTACATTTGTAAGTTTACTTGTGCCATAATTCTCATTTCTTCTGAAGTTGATACTTAACCTTATTCACACCCTACTGTGTGATGCCTCCCTCCTTGTACTGACACTGTCCTATCCTGTAGTCTTCAATGTCTTTGCAAACTTGAAGTCAAAAGTCAGTATGAGAAAGTAGTCTGACTTCCAAAACTTCTTAACAACTATTCTCAGCATGACTGTGCTAAGCTGTGGAGCCTGGTCACAGGAAAGAGCAAGCATGTCTCGGGTGGAATAGCTGGGTGACGGGATTTGGTCCATGTTCATACAAAAGCACACCATCAAAAGGTGACTTGTTTACCCTTGCAGTGAATGAGCAATTTTATGCCTTAATAAATTTTCTAATCAGGTTGTTTGAGAGTAGATTTTGAATTTAAAAGACAACAAGGAGGGGTAACAGGGACGGTTGAGGAAAGGGAAAAGGGAAATAGTGAAATTGTGTTATAATCTCAAAAAGTAAAGAAGTTATAAAAATAAGTAGTTTTAGAAAATGAAATATATAGTAGAAAGAAACCTTCCCATATTGGGTCTTTATAGAATATTGTACATACTTAAGTAACTACTTTGGTTTTAATTTTTTCCAAATAGATATTTAAAATTTCTATATATGTATGTATACATATACACATACACATACACATATGCATGTATATAAAGATATATGCGGCTTTGACAATAAACAAAAATTTATTTTCTGACTTGTTTGAATATATCATACCTATCTTTCTTAATTTATAACTGAAAGACTCAGACTTAATAAATGTTCATGTATATAATTTGAGATATTTCTTCCCCAGTTCAAGTTGAAGCACATTGTTGAAGTATGCCCACAGTGACACTTTATAGCTATTTTTTCATTGAAAATAAAATATTAAAAATAACCTTTTATACATAATCTTTTATACATAATTATAAATATTAGCATGGATATAGTTGACACTGTAACACTTCTAAAAATGTCTGCATTATGTATATCTATTTTTCTGTCCACCACTTAGTATCTCTCATTCTTGTTTTGAAGTGTGTGGTATCTTTTGTCATTCTGTTGCAAAGAACATAGCCTTGGCCTTCATTGGGCCTTTATAGCATGTATAATATATTTTATTTTTCATTCACTCAAGATTATATAGATAGGAGAATTACAAGCTAAACATTACACTCATGTTCAAGATTACAAGTTTTTTTGTTTTTTTTTTTTTTGGTGGGGGGAATAAAAGTATTTCTAAGTTGATTAAAAGTGGAATTATAACCAGCCACTTTGCTGAAGTTGTTTATCAGTTGTAGAAGTTCTCTGGTGGAGTTTTTTGGGTCGCTTAAGTATACTATCATATCATCTGCAAATAAATGCAAAATTGACTTCTTCCTTTCCAATTTGTATCCCTTTGGCGTCCTTATGTTGTCTAATTGCTCTCACTAGAACTTCAAGTATTATATTGAAAAGATATGGAGAGAGAGGGCAGCCTTGTCTAGTCCCTGATTTTAGTGGGATTGCTTCAAGTTCACCAACCCCACATCTGACAGAGGGCTAATATCCAATAGATACAAAGAACTCAAGAAGTTAGACCCACAAAGAACCAAATAACCCTATTAAAAATGGGGTACAGAGCTAAAAAAAGAATTGTCACCAGAAGAAATTTGGATGGCTGAGAAACACCTTAAGAGATGTTCAACATCATTAGTCATCAGGGAAATGCAAATCAAAACAACCCTGAGATTCCACCTCACACCAGTCAGAATGGCTAAGATTAAAAACTCAAGAGACAACAGGTGCTGGCGAGGATGTGGAGAAAGAGGAACATTCCTCCACTGTTGGTGGGATTGCAAGATGGTGCAACCACTCTGGAAATCAGACTGGCAGTTCCTCATAAAATTGGGCATGACACTTCCAAAGGACCCTGTCATACCACTCCTGGACATGTACCCAGAGGATTCCCCTGCATACAATAAAGACACATGTTCCACTATGTTCATAGCAGCCTTATTTATAATAGCCAGAAGTTGGAAGGAGCCCAGATATCCCTCAAAGGAGGAATGGATACAGAAAATGTGGTATATTTATACAATGGAATACTACTCAGCAATTAAAAATAATGAATTCATGTAATTTGTAGGCAAATGGTTAGATCTGGAAAATATCATCCTAAGTGAGTTAACCCAATCACAAAAGAATACACATGAAATGCAATCACTGATAAGTGGATATTAATGAGCTCAGAAGCTCTGAATACTCAAAGCACAATTAGCAAGTCAAAAGATTCCCAAGAAGAAGGAGAGGACCCTGGGCCTGAAAAGATTGGATCCAGTTTTGTAAGAGAGTACCAGAACAGACAAATGGTGTGTGTGGGGGTGTGTGTGGGTGATTGGGGAATAGGTGGGGGGAGAGGACTTATGGGACATATGGTGAGGGGGGAACAGGGAAAGGGGAAGGCCTTTGGAATGTAAACAAAGAATATAGAATAAGTAATAATAAAAATGAAAAAAAGTGGAATTATAAACATTTTCTGATAAACTTGAAGATTTATATGGAAACAATTTCTGATAAAATTGCAGAAATATATAAAAACATGTTAAAATTAAAGATTTTCATGGAAATTATATAGATAGAATGATAGGCATAAAGATAATTCTAAGTTGATTGAAGGTGGAATTATAAACATTTTCAGATAACATTGAAGATTTACATGGAAATATTTCTGGTAAAATTCAAGAAATAAATAGACAAACAAGTAAAAATTTACTATTTCATTGAAAATTTTACATAAAAATGGTTGATGTAAAAACTCTAAATTAATTGAAGGTGGAATTAGAAACATTTGTGATAGAATCAAAGATTTACATTGAAAACATTTCTGATAAAATGGAGGAAGTATATAGAAAGACATATTAAATGGAAGATTATCATGAAAAATAATGCGATTTACAAGACATGTCTACTATCTTAAAACTATCCCTAGACACTTAAGATTCACACTTGTTTTATCATATACTAGTCAGTCAATATGCTCAACTCTGAGAGTGTTAGGTTTTCCTTCAACTGCTTCAAACAATGCTGTGTCTGATGTTTCAGCTCCACCTTTAGTAACTTAATTTTCTTAATATTATTCTTGTGTAGTTAAGGTCTATTGGATTTCTCCATGTTTATGTTGCCTGCTGGGCTGGGGCACTGTACTGTAGTGGGGATATGCACGGCACTGGAGAGTGTTGACTGATAGCTTACTTGGATCCTTGTCATATTCCCTCTCTGTTTTGTCTCCTATGAGATGTCACATCTACTGGATGCTCTCCACATATCCTTCACACATTGTAATCCATCTAGGTATGTTTTCCTCTTATCTCTTGTTTCTTCTCTGTCTTCTGGCTAATTTTCAAGAGCCATAGTTCTGTTCACAAGCTCTATGCTCAGTTATGTTTAACCTGTTCTTTTGTTGTTGTTGTCTTGTTTTGGTTTTTTGTTTGTTTATTTGTTTTTTCGAGACAGGGTTTCTCTGTGTAGCCATGGCTGTCTTGGAACTCACTCTGTAGACCAGGCTGGCCTCGAACTCAGAAATTCACCTGCTTCTGCCTCCCAAGTGCTGGGATTAAAGGTGTGTGCCACCACTGCCCGGCTTGTTTAACCTTTTCTTAAAACTGCTCATTGAAATTTTATTCTTTGAGATCTGATCTTTTATTTCTAAAAATAACATCTATACTTTTTACCTATAGCAACCTTTTATTTCTGATTTAATTCTCTTTGTACAGAATGTATCTTCATGTATATTTTCTTCATAGTCTCAATTATGTGATGTTCTTAGGAGTATATGTTTCTATTTGTTCAATTCTTAGATTAAAGGATTTTTATGTTTTATGATATTTAATAGTGAGCTCACGTTAAATAATAGGGTTACATCAAATAAGAGCTTATGATATATGTTAAAATGTAGGTTTCAGAACAGTTATACATCTAATTTTTCTGGATGACCCTTGTCTATTTCAGGCCTAGATATTACAAACTATATTACAGCTTATGATTTTAATCTCAAACCATGTGACAATAACCCTTTATTATAAAGTTATATGGGAAATTTCCAGACCCCTTATGTGGAATTCTGGTATAATAGACACAAATCTTCTTATTGTTTCCTAACAACACATTTGTCTGAAGACCAGTGTGGCTCTATGTTTGACTGCTCCACCTCCAATGGCATTTCCTATCCTCTCTTGCACATCATTAAAGTTTCTTTCTTTTCTGGACCCTAAAGACATTCCTATTTGAAAGTTTAATTATGTTTTTTTTTAAAGAAATGTTTGCTCTATTTATCTATAACACATGGTTTTGAAATTTTGGCTTTTCATAACATCTAGAATTATCTTTAAATGCATAAAATTATTGTTTTTATAAACATTAATTAATTTTGTAAGCATTTCCCTAAGTTTTTGCTTATTGTTGCATTTTACATGCTGTGTTTTTTCCCCTTAGAAGCTACTCACTATGTATAACCATTATTTCAAGACTGTTGAAGGTCTACAGGAAATCTAATTTAATAGGTCATTATACTAACTCAATTCTTGAAAGTCAGTTTTGCTGCATATTTAATTTTGACTCTACTGTTTATTTTTCTGCAATACTTCACTTTGAACATGTTGTGTTATTTTTTTCTGGCATCCATTGTTAATAAAAACCTATTCTTGTTGTAATTGTCACTTTGGTATGTAATTGAAAATGAAAAAAAAAGATATGAAGATGTATTTCTAATCAAACCCTAAGTTTATAAAAAGCATATATATATATATATATATATATATATATATATATATATATATATATATATAATCTGACAATGAGAATTCTGAGTTTTCAAGCCCAGGGATCTTCCTGCCTCCACTTGCCTAAGACAGGGATTACCAGTGTGCATTACCAAGTCTACCTTTCTATGTGCATTCTGGGAATTCACATTCAGGGCCCCACGCTTGCTGAGCAACCTGTCTTAACAGCCCTGGATTTGTTCTTTATTCTTCCTCTTACTTAAATTTTGTTACTGTCTACATTTAATTCCTTAACGCTGTGCTTTTGATCAAATTCTTTTTTACCTCACTGTGATTGCCCATCTCTTCCTGGCTTGTTTTTCCCCTGAAGACTAATTCTTCACAAATTAAGCAAGCCACCCTCACACTCACACCATAGTTACAAAGTTTTCTAGGTCATTCTGGTCATTTCAAGTTTTTATTTTCACATTCTTTCTCATCCCTGTCTTTATAGAATGGCATATTATGCAGGAGAACAAATTATCAACCTCCTTTATATTAAGTGCTTTCAACAAACTAAAGGCACCATGATTTTCTATTTCTGCATTTACAGCTTAGTGCATCTCGTGTTTAGGAAGCATGCTATCTTTAGTAGAAAACCCACAGGAGTGTGCTGACGCTCTCACTGCTGTTAACATTATGAAACTTTCTGTTCTTTTTGCCAAGGTGGGTTGATGTAGTCCAGGATTTTGTTCTTTTCAAGAGAAAACTAGCAACTTCATAAGAAACCTTAAGGAAAATGGGGTGCAGCGGGAATCTTGTATAACAAGTACAGCTTGAGTAAGTGACATTTTTACATGAAATTTCTGGCTCAATATAAGAAAAAAAAATATTTTACAGCTCCAAACAGCAATCTGAAATCCTTCAAACTGATGTGTATGCTTTTGACTATTAGGACTCCCATGTGATTTCTTTTTAAAACTAGGGAAAATGAATTTTGATATTTCAGTTTTGAAAATTGAATTGTCCTGAGAGACTATCACAGTTATTCCCTCAAGCATATAAATCTGGACTGTCTTCCATTAAAAAAAAAAAAAAACCAAAAAACCATGTACATTGTTTTGATGCCAGTAGTAGGATTAGTGATGATAAATCTGGATTTGTATTTTGCTGTGGAGTTAATTACTATAAGAAACTAGTTTTATAAGATGCTCCTTTGGAAGGTGGATTTAGTATTTATCTTGCCTCTCTATAGCATTTCAGTGATGGTGACAGTCAGGTAACATGTATGACAGTATGCTGCAAACTTCCAAGCACAGCAGTGATCTAGGACTAATAGCCAGACAACACATTATGGTTTATGAAATTTTATGTAAGGAAAGATACTCTTTATTTCTCCTTGACTGAGAGGGTTTTGTGCTCAGTAGCTCCCATCCTGACCAGCAGACACGGACCATTTCCGATTACGTTAATACATTCTACTGGACAGTGCTACTCTAGAAAATTCTCCTAAGAAGGCAGGACTGAAATCCTACAGTCTTGGGAGGCTGTGATGCAGGGCCTTCCTGGGCACTCGGGTGAGTTTAGTGCTCGCCTGCTTAACTTAGTTAGACCGTCTGAAAATTATGAAACCAACCCAAGCCAAAACAGAAATATGTATTTTTAAAAAAAAGCAATACAAAGAAAGAAAGGAATAAAGGGCTGGAACTTCCACAGAGTACTTGCCAAGTGTGCATGGGTCCTAGGTATTCCCAAATACCGAAGAAAACCAAACCAAACCAAACCAAACCAAACCAAACCAAACCAAACCAAACCAAACCAAACCAAAACAAAACAAAACAAAACAAAACAAAACAAAACAAAACAAAACACCTCACAAAACAACCATGACAAAAGCCCCCTGAAAAAAACAGCCAAAGCAAAACAGGGGAGTTGGAAACCAGATTAGCACAAGTGAGCAAACACAGTTCTCACAGCAAAAATGACAATTAAATTCATTGTGTAAAGATTTAAGAAATTGTGACATATTCAGGCAGGTTGCACCGGTTAATGCCAATCATCCTGGCAGCATTAGCTGTCAGCCTCAGCCGTTTTTTTTTTTTTTTTTTTTTTTTAAATCACGGAAGTTTAGCTGTTGCCACCAAATATACAACATGGCGCTATGCAGCTAAAACACGGGTAAACGTATGTCGTGTCAGTCATTAAGGAAAAGGTATAATTACACTTTTAAATGTGGTGAAGCATTTTGAAAATAGTGTCTACTTTTCTAAAACAGGGACCTTTGTGAACACATCTCTCCCCGCGTGTTTATGCAGCCTGGCATCTTCAGGTTTGTTCAAATCAGAGCCCCACTGTGAGCATGCCAGCTGCAGACAAAGGAAGTAATTTGTCGGTTCGATTGTGTGGCATCGAGAGAACCACACAGAAGGAGTAGCGCCAGCAAAGAGTTACAGATGGACGGGCACTTAAGACAGTGGCGGGTACTCCCGGGTTAAAACAAGCAGCCAAAACAGCAACTTCTGTTAATATTTAAGAAAAGAACTTTGATCATCGGGCATGGCCAACAAAACACAGGAGCAAATGTGGCTTTATTCCGTAAAGCTCTTTTGAGTGAACACGATGTCAAACACATCACGATTCACCATGCACACTTTATAACTGTGTGTTCACCTCAGCCTCCCCACTACTTGAATGCTTGCTCTGTGGTGTCGCCCCAACTCTATGGTGTTTTCTCACCCGTGCACTGCAGAGCTGTGGTCACAACCCAGGCCTGTAGGATGACTGCTCACACTGCCACCTCCCGTCCTGCATGTCCTTTGACATCAGTTGGTTTGTCATGAGCGTGCTCCAACAAATCAGTAATATGAAGAGGCTGAATTTACTTCTCTGTCCTCTACCAAACTGCCTCCTTGGGGCTCTCTGCTCTGGACTTTTATAACATAGACTTTCTGGTGTCTGCTTTAGTATCTCATATATTTTCCTATTTGATAAACTTGGCTGAATCAAAAAACAGCAACATCTTGAAGTCATGCAGAAATACTTCAAAACGAAAAAAAATACAGAATGTTTTATTTTGTGTTTCTTTCATGATAACGTAAAATATGGAATTCTATTGGGAAAAAACAACTCCAAATTTCTGGTATTATGTTTGGAATATCATATTCTTCTTTAATTCATCTACCTGACATACAACCTCTGCTAGTCATTTTAAAACATAAAAATTTATTCTCTTTCTTTCCTTTTCTTTTTGTTTTTGTTTTTGTTTTTTGTTTTTGTTTTGTTTTTGTTTTTTTTGAGACAGGGTTTCTCCTTTGACCTCTTCCATGGAAAGGCCTGTGTAGCCCTGGCTGTCCTGGAACTCACTCTGTAGACCAAGCTGGCTTCAAACTCAGAAATCCACCTGCCTCTGCCTCCTAAGTGCTTGGATTAAAGGCATGTGCCACCACTACCCAGTTTATTTTTTTTAATATATAAGAATAACAAAAGGCCAGTGTTATTCTAATTACTGGAAAACAGACAAACACAAACAAACAAACAAAAAAAGGCTCTGCTTCTGTTTCCCTGTTCATATTGGCCATGGAAAGTATTCAAACATTAACCATAAGTCTGCTTTTCATGTTTTTTTAAAATAGGCATTTCCTATTAAACTGTATACCCCTCTCTTCTCACAGTCACAACCCGCTCTCCATGTGCTGCTTGACCCATGGAATTCATGTTCCTTTTTAGTTATTAGATGACCACTGGAATATCCATGTTTCGTGCCACAGCTTTTTAATCCTTTTTTATTCTTTTGATTTTTGCATGAATTTATACTAGTGTTAAGCCATTTTACTTAATGTGTTAATTCACAGCTTTATTCTACAGTTTGATCAAGGGATTAATTTCAATTACATTTGTGATCTTTAGGAGACAGTTTTCTTGTTTTTAATACTTATTTTATTTTTGTGTATTAGTTTTTTTTCTGCACATATATGCGTATATATGTGTATATATGTGTATACATATTAAAGAAGAAATCAGGGGAAATCCCACAAACTTTAAGGAAACAGAATTAACAGTAAAACCTAAGGTGAATTTATAAAAGGTAGAATCTGTTTTCAGACAAGACAGGATCTCACTTTATTGAAAGCGATCCTGAGGCTGGAGAGATGGCTCTGCAGTTCAGAACACTTGCTGCTGTTGCAGTATCCAGATTTGTTCCCAGCACCATATTATATATATATATAATGTCTATATCTTTTGTGTGCCTGGTACCTAAGAAGGCCAGAAGAGGGAATCATAACTTCATGAAACTGGAATTACAATTGGTTGTAAGCTGCTGTGCAGGTGCTGGGAATCCACCTGGATCCTGCAACAGCAGCAAGTGCTCTGAATGTGCCTCTTTCGGTGAAGTCAAGATCAGAGAAGGAAGGTGTGAGACAACAAGCATTGCACAGCTAGCTCTGTAAGCAAGCCAAGCTTCGCATCCATCCCAGTCCATTGTCCCCCTTCCTCCCCCTCAGGGCACTACCCCAGGGGAGGCAGAAATATGGGAGGAGTTTGATTGCATCTTCCAGTGCTCCAGGGTTGGGAAATGCAGTATGAGCTGAAGGAGAAGCCAGAGCTGATCAGCAGGTCCCTGGGCCTGCAATGAGGCTGGTGCCATCGGGTTCTCTGACTCTTGGAAGACAAGGCACTGCTGGGAGTCATGAAAGAGCTGGGAACAGCATCTAGCCCAGGGCCAGGAGAAAAGGGAGTTCCAGTTTTTCTCAGCAGTGAATGTGCTTAGCTTGGAAGCAGTTGTCTGGGAGTGCAGAGAAGCCTTATATGGGTGAAGCAAGCTGCAGCTTTGTAGATGAAGACTTTCTACATGTTCCCTGTGGTAGTGGTAGATGAAAGAGACAGTTCATGGTTGAAATGGATGCAGTACCAACTTCTCAGGGTAGAACTGAGATTAAATACCTTTTGCAGGGAGCAATGTCTGGGAAGGGAAGCTTATTGACTAAGCCCTCAGCTTGATTAGCACTGTGAACTCTGTTCTAGTCTTACAAGACCACAGATCATGCTTCCTAATGTAGGAAGTGTAGGATGTGTTTCAGTCCAGGAATCTGGCAGGGAGTGGGGTGTTGCCTAAGTCCTACGTGTGTGCCCAGCTAGTCTCCGGGTCTCAAACCCAGTCTACCTTACCAAGCTTCCTGCTAGGGTAGATTTTACTGCCCCACAGTCCACTGGGTCCTCTTTGTACTCTCTCCAAATATCAAGTGTCCTCCATGGGTCTTGCTTCAGCTGATATCACTCTGCCAATTAGCCCCAGTCTGCAGAAGCAGCAAGAAGCCACAGTACACCACCAGAAGTTTTTGGTACATTTCTGGCTACGAGTCCCAACAAATGGAGCTCATCAATGCATGTAAAGCAGACCAATAATACATGCATGTCTTTAGCAAAGAATCCTTCAACAGGGAATCCACATGTCCTTTCATGTGGTTGCTTTAGCAGAACATCCTTTCATCCTGTGTCTGCTTCAGTGAAACATTCCTTCATGAGTCTGCCTTAGCCTTTCACTTATGACCACTTCAGCAAAAAGTTCCTTCATGTGTTTACCCCAGCAAAACACCATCCAACCCAACTGGCTTTCTAAGGGACCATTAAGTTTCCACTTCCATTTAGCTGAAGTGGAAACTTCCACACATCTGTCTTCCTATTCTGGGATTTGTGTGTGTGTGTGTGTGTGTGTGTGTGTGTGTGTGTGTACTGGTAAGAATGACATAGGATCTGTTTATTTCTTTTGTCTTTAGGGCATAACTACTGAGGCCCACATATACTCTTGCTTTGAAAATGAAAATTGACTTTTATCAATTTTAAATAATCCCATAAAGCTATTAGGTTTAATTTCTGTAACTTGAGATTTGAGATTATGTTAATTTTCTATTATTGTTTATAGAGTGGGAACTACATGGAAACATTCAAGAGAATTTAGTGCAAATATAAATTTTAGTCAGATGAAATCAAATAATTGAATAAAATAATTATAAAATGTGTCCTTGAAATCTGGACAGGGAATCAAATCCAAAGGAGGTAAAGTTGCCAGAGCTATGGAATATTTTGCTCCTGAGCTGTGGGTGTGGAGTGAACCAAGAACTCTATGGTTCTTTTTTTTTCCTAGAGGTTGGTGTGCTATTAAAGGACACACTATATATAAGTCATCTGTTTTTCCAGGGAACTGTGGTATAGCTCATGCTGTGGACATTGTTGCTGGGGTCCTGTCCAAACAGGTTCCCAAGGAAGCCAGTGAGGGGTATGGGGTCAGTAAATAGGGCCAAAAGCTGAAGAGTTCTAGCAATGAAGAAGCTGAAGGGCTTTGCAACTCCATAGGAAGAACAATATCAACCAACCAGAACCCCCAGAACTCCCAGGGACTAAACCACCAAGCAAAGAGTATACATGGAATGACCCATTGATCCATCAGCATGTGTAGCTGAGGATGACCTTGTCAGGTATCAATGGGAGGAGAGGCCCTTGGTCCTGTGAAGGACTGATGCCGCAATGCAGGGGAATGCCAGGGTAGGGAGACTGGAGTGGGTGAGTGGGTGGGTGAGCACCCTCATAGAAGCAGGAGGAGGGGGAATGGAATAGGGGGTTTCCAGAGGGGAAATCAGGAAAAGGAATAACATTTGAAATGTAAATAAAGAAAATAGCCAATAAAAGAAAAGTAAAATAAATAAATAAATAAATAAATAAATAAAAGCCTCTCTTTTGTTATTCAGGGGCCAAAAGCTGATGGCTTCTTGCAATTAACTCCTCTGGATTGCAGCAGGGGAAAAGAAACTTAGTTACTTGAGTTCTTTATCTTTGACTAAGGGACCATTTTCTGTATAGGAAAGAGGTTTGGAATCCCTCATTAACTCTTTTTGAACCAGAGAGTAAAGAAAAGAAAAGAGGAGAGAGAGAGAGAGAGAGAGAGAGAGAGAGAGAGAGAGAGAGAGAGAGAGAAAGAGAAACAATAAACACATGCATACTGGAAAGGCTACACCATCACTTCACACCACCACTTTACTGTTGTGCTTAGTTTTATGCTTTCTCAGGATAGTTGATCACATGTTTTTCTAAGTATTTTTACATTCCATAAGTTCATAGTAAATTGAAGGTTAATAGTTCATGTCATAGGTCAATAAAACTTAAGGAGATACAGCAGAATTGTTTACATGTCTTTCCATTAAGACTAGTACCTGACTAAACATTCATAATCTATTTTCTAGCCCCAGTAAGTTCATTATAAGTTTGCAACAATAATTTTTATGTCATAAGTTAGCATTGTTTAGTCAATAGACAAAACATCTGCCTTTGTCTTATAATTTTGAAGTTTTATATAGATAAACTAGTCCATCATTTATTTTCTGTCCTTTCACCTATAATAAATTGTCCATTCCCAGTTTATGACCTTTAGTAACCAGATAGAAGCATCATTCCTAACCTAGAAGGAATGTTTTCCTTGATTGGAAATTTGTTCCAAGTCTGTTTTTTACCTCCTAGTGCAATTAACTCATGTCACATAAATGTTTACAGAGCTCTATGTGCAGCCTTTATCTATAGGGGACTTAAGATTCCTTCTATCAATTTAGGAGTTCTATAAAATCATTTTTAGGAATTATGAAATCATCAATTCACTATACAGCATTACTACATGAAAGTACATCTTTATATGGATTCTGTAGGAAATATGTTCAACCAGGTGGGCTGATTCCCAGAAATTATTAGACTATGTAATAGTGACAGGGAAGGCATATCAGCAACAAGAAGCAATCCTGGGATGAAGTTTCTGAGGACCCTGCATCTCAGAGCACAGCTACTGCAGCCGTGCAAAACAGTGGCTTATTTCCAGAAAACTTGATTGCTTCCCACAGCCTTTCCTAGATGGCTTCTGACCCATTTTAAAGGCAAAATAGCAATCTTTTCTGGAGAAAGCTCTGGACAGGAAATTATAAGTGGTATAGGCTGCTTAAGGAAGATCATAAGAGTTAGAATTTGAGTTGTGTTTGTAGGTGTGGGCCAGGGACTGTGGGCCTGTAAACTGCTGCATGTAACCCATTCAGAATAAAGTATCATTCATACATTATAGATGTTGGTGTCCCTGGCTGGACAGGTGAAGAGCGCTCCCTCTACTGGGTGCTTGTATGAGTTGCCTGGTTAAGTGCCCTTGGAGTGTCAGCATCATGCTTTATCCTTTGTTAGATTCTGAGAAAAGAAGGAACAAATGTGAAGAAAACCAAAACCAAACCAGTACAAACAAAAACAAATCAACAACAAACCACTTTCTGAAGAAATCAAAAGCTAAAGTACAGACTTCACTCTCTAGCCAATGCTTTTGAGAGTGTTGTTCTCTTGGCCTTACCCTCATCCTACTCTCTTCTGAACATGGAGAGATATTTCTATAAGAATCCTGGTAAAAAAACAAACAAACCAACCTGTGGGGTTTGTATCTACCTGCTTCCATGGCTTAAGTTACAACTTTCCATGAATGGTGAATGGTCATCTTTGATATACCCCTGGAAGTACATTTTATTGTTTATAATGAAAGTGTTCCACAATAACACTTGGAACGTCTCCATGAATATGTTAGCTTTTGACAGAAAGTCATGAAGCTATATGCAACTTAGTGGTGAACATTTAATTGCCTAGGGTATTCTTCAGGGTTCCCTAGAGGAACAGCACTGATAGGATAAATACTTATGACAAAGGGATTTCTTAGACTATGTTGCGTGATAGGGTAGGCTGCATAATAGACCTAGGTAGTTTAGCAATAGCTGTTTGCATGTCAGAGAGGCTAACTCAGTACTTGTCTAGTCCATCCTTTTTTTTTTTTTTTTGGTTTCTTCAGTAAACCCAATGTGGCCTTAAAAGCCTGGAGGATTTCTGGTAAGAGTAGTCTACATTTGGGCATTCTACCAACATTCTTGGACTTTCCTATGCAATGTATTGGATAAATGTCCTTTGAAGGCTTCACCCTAGGATGGCTTTGGTCCCAGAGTAGTCACTGTTCACAGATGTTGGGACCTTTGAGAGGTGGTACCTAATGGGATGTCCATTGCTCACTGGAAATGTGCCTTGGATGAGTATGGTGAGAACCACTCACCCTTCTTGTTCCTATGCTTCCTCGAGTATGGTAGAACCGGTTTGCTCTGATAAACTGCCCCTTCCACAATCTACCAACCTTGCCGGAGTCCAAAGCAACTGGCTGCATGATTCTGAACTGAAACCTCCTTCCAGAATTCTTAACAAAAATCAACTTTTTCTCTTCATAAGTTAATTAACTCAGGTACTTTATTAAAGTGCTGAATATTAGAAGGGTGTATTTCCTGTCTGTGTTATAATTCTGTAGTTATAAACATATAGTTATTATCTCCATTAATATATTATGTACCTAGCTTTGAAAACTGTTAGAAATACAACAGATACTGGTAAATATCATCATCACAAGCAATCAAGTCACTCTTTATAGCTTCTGTATACTTATTTAACTTTACAATTATATGTTCTAAAAGGCAGTTACTAGCTGTACTTATCTTTGAGTGGCTATTTATAGTGGTCTATAATAATTATTTATTAAATAGCATAGCTATATTTTCTCTTTATTGTAAAATACATAAGTACTTTACTAATTGGAGTGAATGGAAAAAAAGAACTGTTTAAAAGAGATTTGTTGTTTTTCAAGCCCTGAGAAAGACATGGCATGCTGTGAGTAGCCATGTTCACCCTTTGGCATTAGCTTTTATATTAGCTGGGTATACACCCCTAATCCCACTGTGCTTTCTCCTTTCTCATACCTTACCTCATTTATCTTTGGACTGGTTTGATAGCATTCTTATCCCCTCCCTGTGCTTGTCTTGTCCTTTGTATTTGGTATCACTGTCTTGTCTCAACAGAATGCCCTTGGTTCTTGAAATAGAGATATGGTCCACCAGCTTTGACTTCCACAGTTCCCACAATCATAGCTCTCCATTTGTCTTTCCCACTCAACAGCCTCTGTTTGTTTTGTCCAGTTCTGTTTTGTGCAGAGAATTCTCAACCAGCTTCTAATAATCCAAAGTGGGAGCCAAGTAATTTATAAGCTTGTTATAGCCCTCCAACACCTTTCAAAGGTACACATGTTTTGTTTATTTCAGACACATAAAAGGATGTACACTATACACTGGGGAAAATCATATATAAATTCTAAAACTAGAATTACCCACTCTTACGGTATTTTCAAATGATGACCCCCAAATCTATTCCTGGCAACCTATCTCCGAATCCAACAACTAAAGGTTATCTTGAGTATGAATCCCATAAACATAAGTTTACGTTTAAGGACATAAAGCAGCATTAATTGTGTGTCTGTGTGTGGATAGGGTGAAGTGAGCAGTAGTATCCATGGAGGCCAAAGATGTCAGATTCCTGTAGAGCTAGAGTTACAGTGACTGTAAGGTTCCTGTTGTGGGAACTGGGAACTGAACTCTGGTTGTCTAGAAGAACAGTACATACTTTTAACTGGTGAGCCATCTCTCTAGCCCAAAGAATGTAAATTTTAGTCTTTGAGTGAAATTCTCTGTTTAGTTAATATTTCTATTTTGCTGGACCAGAAGGAAAAACTAACATCAAGCAAAGTAATAGTGACAATTACAAAAAACAGAGTGAGAGGAAAGAGAGAGAGAGAGAGAGAGAGAGAGAGAGAGAGAGAGAGAGAGAGAGAGAGAGAAAACCATTTTTCTTGGACATGTTAATGGCAGAAAGTTTAAGCCTCTGACAGGAAGATTTTTACAGTCTGTGAAAGTCTCTTACTGGGTCACCCTTACTCAAAGAAGGATCTGTTGAAAATAAGAAATTCACAGCTTTCCTGCTGACATGGTGAGAAAGAAAACTTCAAAGTAAACCTTTAAGAAATGATTTTTAAAGCAGGAGAGATGAAGCTTGACCCAGTAATAGGTTTTGAAAGGGTGTTTCGTATCTCTGTGGTAAGTCAGGCTGTCCCACAGTCAAGCTCCTACCCTGAGCACAAGTAGGCTGGAGGCACCTTAATAACGATATTGATTGACTATAAACAAAGACAGGCACATGAGCCAGGAGAGCCGAGAAAAATGTATTTGAGGGAGAAAGGTTCTTATCCTCCTTTGGGATGACTGATACCACAGCCATAGAAATTCATTTTACAACAAACATGTTTGAGATCCTACACTGTGCCCAGTGCTAGTATAAAGGGCACACTTCTAACCCTCAAGGTGTCTGCAGGCTACTTTGTATGTTTTGGGCAGTTCAGTAGTGGAGAGAAGAATCCATGGCTTATATAAAAACTCAAAATGGCCATTATAGTATTACCAGTAACTCACACTCCATTGAATCATTCTGGAAAAGGATGTGGTTGGCTTTGAATGTTTCTGTCATGATGTAGATTATGCATGTCACTTTTTTGAGCCCTACTTCCATCTTGACCATATAGGGCACTATTATAATGATGGTGGACACTAGTGAGAATCTGCTCTGTCCTCATTCGTGGAACTATGTCCTTGGAACACTGGGTGGTGGAATTCTGGGTGTGAAGATACATGCGTTCCCTAGTTCATCTCAGCAGATTCTGTAAGTTGCATCTATTTACGTACCTTGTAACTTCCTACCAAATTGAAAACAGTTACTATATTTCTTTTCCTTCTCCACTCTGTCCCTGCCCCTTATTTTTATGCTATAATAATATTTCTATATAATCTCTCTCTCTCTCTCTCTCTCTCTCTCTCTCTCTGTCTCAAGTTTCACTTCTGGGGACACAGACATTTTAACTTATGCACAGCCTGTGTCTTAGTCAGGGTTTCTCTTCCTGCACAAACATCATGACCAAGAAGCAAGTTGGGGAGGAAAGGGTTTATTCAGTTTATATTTCCACATTGCAGTTCGTCACTAAAGGAAGTCAGGACTAGAACTCAAGCAGCTCAGAAACAGGAGCTGATGCAGAGGCCATGGAGGGATGTTTCTTACTGGCTTGCTTCCCCTAGCCTGCTTGGCTAGCTTTCTTATAGAACCCAAGACTACCAGCCCAGGGATGGCACCACCTGCAAGGGGCCCCCCCTCCTTGATCATTAATTGAGAAAATGCCTTACAGCTGGATCTCATGGAGGCATTTCCTCCCCTGAAGCTCCTTTCTTTGTGATAACTCCAGCTTGTGTCAAGTTGACACAAAACCAGCAGTACAGCCTGATATAATCTTGCCAGTACAAAGGCTGCTGTTTCTTTTGCCTTGTTTACTGGCCTACTCCTCCTAGCAGAGTAGAATGTATGGAGAAATGGGGGAGTGTGGAGTGTTGACTGGAGGAGCCATTCCAGAGTTGTTTGCAAGTACACCTTTGAAGTTGTGCTTCATATTTAAAAATCCACAGGAATGTTGCCTTCCTCACAGTGCTTACATGTATGTTTTAGTATGCAATGTCCTGTTTGTAATCACCTCCTACAGGAGTGCTCTGCTTGATCTTCCTGTTTCAGGTGTCCTTACTGTGACCTTTTCCATATGCAAACTTAATCACATCATTCTTTGGGTTAAAACTTTTTTTTTTTTTGAATATCATCTTCATTTACATTGCCAATGGTAAAACCTTTCCCGATTTTCCCCCTCCCCAAAGACGCCCAACCCCTCCTCCCATCCCCTGCCTCCATGTATATGCCCCTCCTCCCAACCCACTCCCACCAAGAGGCTGACTGGTAAGCCTACTAGCCTGCTTTGGCTTGCGCATAACCAATCCCCCCCCCCGCCCGCCATTTGTGATTCTCTCCTAGCCTTCTTAAATGGCCCCCAAAACTTTTAAATCTCTGTATTTTCTTGACCCTGACTCTCATTCTCTTGTCTCAGTCCGGAGTTTCCCCCACTACTCTTTAACTTGTTCGTTTATCCGTTTATGAGTTCTTCAGTGTTTGTGGCTTCCTGGGAAATGACTTTTTCTTTTTTTTTGGGGGGGGGGGGTGGTGGCTTATGCCTGCCCATGTGTTCTAGCTGCTTCCTAATCTTCATCACAGCACATTTCTTACCATTTTGCTTTGCCTGTCAATCTGTTTGTTCCCTGGAAGACAAACATGTGAAGGAGATTGCACCATTGCTCCTTGTTTTCCAGGATCTTACCCAGGTAAAGATTATGTAGTCTGGGTTCTTAAGGTCAAATATTATTCCCAGAACCTGTCTGCCTGCCACTCTATAAGCTCTTTCAGTCTAGGATTCCTCAGCTGTGGAAGATAATATCCTCATTATAAGATGATTAAAAACAAATGAGTCACAAGGTTTAACACAATGACCCATAGATTGTGTTTGATAAATGACAGCTACTGCTACTATAGTTACTATCACAATTAATAAGATTCTAATAATTTTGATATTAGGCATCCAATATATATGTAATGACTATATAATACGAAACAAATGGAAATATTTCATACCTTTCATCTGTGAATGAGCCAAGTATTTGTCATTGCCTATCAGTTTTTGGAAAAGCAGAGATGAATTGAAGCGAATGATACACACAAGACTGAGCAGCAATGCGGGAATTTTCCTTGCCTCTTTATTGCCACAAATAAATGTATATATCTGTCCATGACTGGCTTTTGTTCTTTAGTAGATTTATTATAATTATACAATGAGGCTAACAATAAGAGAATGCCATCAACTGAATGAGACTTAACTCCTCTCAAATGGCCCTCACATCTTAATCCTTAGAACCCATGGGTGTATTACGTTGCATAGTAAAAGGGATTTTGACAATATGATTAAGTTCAGGTGAGTCTAATAAAATCAAAGGGCTTTCAGCAGAGGAATCAGGAGGCTGAGTCAGACAGGGAAGACATACAATGGAGGCAAGGCCAAAAGGACAATAGAACGTAAGACCATGGATGAGGATGAGGGTAGCCCCAAAAAGTGTAACAGGCAGGGAGCAGATTCTCTGGGAGGTTCCAGATGGAACAAACCCTGCTGGAACCCTGGAAGACCAAGGAATCCTCTAGAACTCGAAGCAATGATTTTTCTATTGTTTGAAGCTGTACTTATTGATTGTGGTGATTTGTTACAGCTGTAGTTGGGAAAAAAAAACAGCTTTGTTGACACACACTGAAATATCGCTGACAAGTGGCTTTAGCACAATATTTTGAAGATGAAGAGATTGCCAAGCCTAAACTGACATGGAAAAGATGATCTCTTGTTCTGTAAAAAGAGATGAAGACACTCAGGAGACACACTTTCATCTTCTGCTAGCTATTTAAGTGGGGTGGGGGACTAACCTTTCCTACTATAGGAACCAGCACATCTCCATCTACTTAACTCTTTAATGAAGCTGTTTTAAACATGTGCCTCTGTAATGCTTTCATGTATGCAGTATAACTAGCCTTCCCTCATTACTTTTTCTTAGTGTTTTGCTTTTGCATTTCTATACCCTCGGGTGATCTGAAAATACTCTTATCTTCTCAATAACATTTAAACTTTCTTTCAGCTTTTATTTACATTGCATGATATTTAGGAAATATAGGCATCATACCTTTATCAAGGCTTTTTACTCATAAATAATGTTACAATTCAGGTTGAAATGTCTTACCTGAATTCTCAGTCAAGTGCCGTCTCTTCACATAAGTTCTGGAGACTTAGCATTTGATTCCGTTCTAGAAAAGGCATTTCTAATGTGATGAATGGGTGCTTCCATATCTGTCACACTGCTCATTCCATTTTGTTGTCACAGAAACTTATGCTTGATCTTTTTCCTGTTTTAATCTCATATTTTGCAGGATCTGTGACTTGTTTTATGCACATGGGAAGCACATGTGTTGTGCATAATTTTCTTTTTGTTTCCTGGAATATATACACGCTGTGATAGCAATTTTATTTATCTGGTATGGTCTATTCCTTTCTCTTTTGTGTGATTTTATTTCCAAAGAAAATTGTGACTGCTTCTCTGTTGAAGGAAAAGGAGATAGAGAAGAAGGGGGAAAGAGAGAGAAGGAGGAGAAGCAGCAGCGGCAGCAGCTTGGGTCAGAAAATGGCTCAACTGGTAAAGGTGCTTGCCAACAAGTCTGACAACCTAAGTTTGATCCATGGAATCCACATGGTAGAAGGAGAGAGCTCCCTGCTGACAGTTGTCCTATGATGGCCACACATGCACTGTGACATGTGTAGGAACACACACACACACACACACACACACACACACCCCAAAAATAAAGTCTTACAAAGAAATAGTAAACAGGATGGGACATGCAAACAACAACAACAAAAACCATTCAGAACATTCATTGAGAAGAGTTACGCCGGTGGCTTAAATGGGTGGTTAGCTAAACCGGAAGTCCTATACAATTTGAAGCAACATACCCTAAATCTTAGTATTATCTCAAAATTTGCCCAGAACTTACTGCAATCCCAGTCAGACCTTACTGTGTTCCTACCCTCCTTTATGTGGACTCAAACAAAAAGCAATCTTATTCAACCTAGATGAGAAATCCTCTGCAAACCTGAGAAAAACCAGTGGCTATGAGCTCTTGGGCATCAATTGAGAAGGCTCCCATTGCACTGTGGGAAACATCTTTGCTGGGGAAGAAATTATTATGTATCAGTTGATGTAATTCTCCTTTTATGGTAAATATCCTTGACAAAGTAGGTTGCAGCTTTCTTATGTACCAAAAGCTTTCCAGGGCTTTTGCTATCGTTGCTCACGTCACATTAGAGCTCTGTCTTTGACTCCCAGCACTTGCCATAGCTGTGCTCATCAGTGAAAGAACTGTACAATGTATGTCTTCTTTCACATCAGAAGGAAAAGATGAATCTTGAAGAACACACTGCGGAGCTGACATTTTAAGAGGTAATTGATCTGAATGAGAATAAAAATTTAATTTCAAATTAGTTTTAAATTGTTATTTTGAATCTATGCCACCCTACTGAAATTGATAGCAAGACAAAATAAAACTGTGCAAAGATAGTATGGCTAATATAGTAAAAGACTAATCTTATCAACTGATGTTAAATTCACACTAGTATATATGTATATATGTATATATGCACATCTATACATTTATGCATATATATAAATTCATATGAAGAAAAAAATAGGAAACCTTAACAATGGTCAGGCCTAGTTATGGATGTATGAATATTGTTTGTATGTGTATTTTAAGTTTAGAATGCATAACTTCATAATTAAAACATTGAAAATACCCATAACTACATTAACATTTCAATGCACATAAAATTTGCATGAGGATCTTTCCCAGTTATATAAGAACATGGGTGGTAGAATGAACGCTATGCATTAAACACATGGAACTCAACGTGCCACACAAGCTGGCAGTGTGAAAGAGGCTGTGGCCTGCCATGGTGGCACTCAGGATGCAGAGCAGCAGTCAAGCTCACATCCTTCCCTTCCTGCTTCCATGCTTCCTGGTTCCGTCTGCTGCCTGCTTTTCTGCAGTCATAGCCAAAGGCATGCTTGGGATAGGTTCGGAACTCTTTTCAACTGGAGCTGCCCATATGTTCATTATAGAAAATGTGTTTGCATTCTCCCTGCAGCAAACCGCATATACTGACACTGCCTGACTGTGAATTCATAGCTGGAAGAGAAGCGGGACTGGCAGATGAAGTGAAAGAAAGTTGGTGAGAAGTAGAACTTCAACCAGAGAGTTTCTGAGTTTCATGTGCCCATGGGAACTCTTCTCTTTAGCTTGGATCCCAGGGCATAATGCTTGGGTGATTGTTTGTACTCCCCTCAAGCTCTTTCACACAGCTATACTTAGGATGCCATCAGACAGTACAGCACACGGACTTTCTCAGCACATGCCCCAATGGAACACATCAGTAATCTCCAGTTGGCTGAAGGCTGACTTTAAGATGGTATTCTTTTCCCCCAAACACTGATTCTAATGATTTTTTATTTCATGGATACTTCTAGAATCAATAGCACTGATGCACTCTGGTTTAACACTGCATTTGGTGGTTGGAGGGAAGGATAGAGAGATGGGTAAATGGATGGATGGAGAATAAATGGATGGAGAGGCAGAGAGAAAGAGAGCGACTCAATTTTTTTCTTTTTTTCTTTTAGCTAATCTGAGAGCTTCTATTTGAGAGTAAATGATCACATCTAGAAAATTGTTTCTACTAATTTGGGGGTAAATGCCATATTACAATCAAATTTATTTTGTTATTGATTACTTATGGTTTTCAGTTGCCCACTGTATTAGCTTACTTGAACAGCCAAGGAAGTGCAATAGTTTGGGAAGCTTAAAACAGCAGAGTTGCACTTCTCCCACAGTTCTGATTTCCTTGAGATCATATTGTTTTAGACAGTTCTAGAAAAGAAATTTTTCTTGCCCTCTCTCAGTTCTCTAGGTTTTCCAGAGGCTGTCACAATCCTAGGTTTGCAGATAGATCTCTCAAGTTCTTGCCTTCGTCTTCATATATCCATCTTTCCTCTGGAAGTGCCTTTGTCTTTCCTGGCCTTCTTACAAGAGTACTGATTTTGGATTTAAACTCACTTTAATACATATGATGTCATATGAATTTACTATATATGAAAGTGCCTATTTACAAATAAATGTTCCATTCATATATCCTGAAGGGATAAATATCTTTAGAAAGACACTATTGAATCCCCTATGCCCACTGAGCAACAAATACATCTATCTAGTATGTGGGCTTCTATTTTGGAACATTAAGAAAAAAAAATTTACTGAATTATATTTAAAGTTTTTAAAAATACACCTATTTTTTTCCAATTAAAAAACTATTTTTTCTATTTTCATCTTTTCTAGCCACAGACTGACCTTCTACATTTTATGTTAATCATGAAAGAAGGATCTAGAACATTGATTCTCAACCTGAGGGTCGTGACCCCTCTGGGGTTTGTTCGACAGATATTTTGCATATCAGATATTTACATTATGCTTCATAACAGTAGCAAAATAACAGTTATACAACAGTAACAACAAGATAATTTTATAGCTGGAGGTTATCACAACATGAGGGACTGTATTAAAATGTCCCAGCATTAGGAAGATTGAGAACCGCTGATCTAAAATGTTTCTAAGAGTACTCCCATTTATTCCAATTGTTTCAGAAAAAAAATGTCAGGGTGAATTCAAAGGAGAACTCAGAAGCTTGAGTTCGATTTGTCCCTGTATGCTCCTTTGTGAAGTCTGGACACACTGGCTCCTGGCTATGACTCGATATTCTGTGTGTCCACCTTTCTTCCTGCTTCGATTTTCATTCTCACTTTCATGAACAAGGCATCCCCTCATGTCTCTTCCCACAGCTTATTCAATGACTAAACTAAAAGTCTTCTTCTAGGTTCCCCCCCCCATTCCATTCCATTCCGTTGTATTCCTTCCTTCACTATCTTACATTAGTAATCAGTTTCTTTGGGCTTAGTTCCCAGCCACATATACATTCATATGCTATTGCAGCATTCATTTAGCCTGGCTTGGAGTTTGGTAAACTGGGAATGAGAATTAGTGTCTCTAGGTATATTGTTTATCATAATGTTTAGCACAAAGAAAGTCAAGGCATACATGTAAGTTCTACTTTGCAATCATTTGTTTTTGTCCCGTGGTTATTTGTAAACACCCATGCATGTTTCACTGTTCTCAGAACCATGGAAGGCCAGGAATTTTGCTCTCTCTACCCTTGTGTGCCACATGGTATTAAATATGTGCTCAACAAATAGATGCCATCAGTACATGTTTGTAGTTTCTGTAGAGGTAATGTGACACGCTTGTGCCAGTTCTTTACTGGAATCATAGTAGAAAACTTTTTATCCTTAATATATTTCAGCCAGCACACACTTATCAAATGTTGTGGTTTTCTGTTTTTATGAATGAATAATAGGATAAAATCATTGTGATCCTCATTGTAGTATAATTTTTATTTGTCAGACACTTGATACTTATTAGAACCTCAAGTTACTATCTCAGCTTCTCAGCTTCCTAAAACCATGCAAAAACAGGTTTTGGTAGTTTTCCAAGTTAACACACACACACACACACACACACACACACACAAAATACAAAGCTCAGATAGGCCAATCCAGCTACAATATGGAGCACCACAGTAACCCCACAGGACAAGCCAGCTGAAGCAATCTCAAAAGCCGTTAATATTCCTTCCTCATTGTGTTGTCTTCCTTCCTTTGGTTATTATAATACTATTTTACACATGGAAGCACCAGGGAGAATTTCCACTGTGGTTGCGACACCTCCTTCCACCTGCAGGGTTGCCCTTCTCCACTAGCATGCCTCTCCATACCAAGTAATTGTGCATCATCCCCAAATCTTTCACACTACATAGCCATCCTATTACAACTGGGCTTATCTCCCTAACTCCAGCTCCATCAAATGAACTCAGGCAAGACACAGAGTGTAGTGTAGAGGACAAACTATCACTAGTAACAGGAGGCCCTTTCAAGCGGCAAGATGATCAAAGACACCATCGCATTGGAAACCATTCCCAGTGGCCAAAGGAACATTACATAAGAAACTACTCAGGGTAAGAATGGACAATAGCCAAAGGAACCATTACAGAGGAAACGTTTTCACCATGTAAAAGTGGACCACAGCAAAGGAGTGGACAATGAGGGTAGACTATTGTGCCAGCGTATAGCCTCTAGACACAATTTTATAAAGTTTCTTGGAACAGACAGGATTCCTGGGGGCGTTTTCTTATGTGGGCAGTTGGCAGACCCACATAAACTCCTAAAGGAGCATATAATAGCGGAGTTTTCTATTCATTTATTTTCCCACAAAGCCCCCTGCTGGGTAGTAATTTGATAATCTTGGCAGTTCAGAAGGCCATGTCTCCATCCAGAGTGATAGATACTACCTAGAGACTATATCTTTGACTGAAAAAATCATGCAACAATAGATTTTAAAAGATTAAATAAAAATAGGAATCTATAAAATTAGATGTGCTGTGCCGGGAGGAAGCAGCTTTCCCTTAATGGGCCTCAAAAAGACCCTGCCACCTCATTTCCTTCTGGTACTTTAAATTTTAAAGAGAGGCAATTATAGTGCTTCCTCCCTTCTTTTATGGTGTATTGTTTTCATTTGTACAGTTCGTGTGTTCCCAGGGGCGCAGGAGGTAAGGCTATATGGAGGGCGGGGTTGGGGGTTGGGGAGTCCATCCTTCTGGATGACCTTCAAGCCTACTAACTTCTACATAGCTACCAAGCATTTTACCCTGTTATGGTTGTCAATGTGTTTCTTTTCACTGAGTGATAAGCAGGGATTATGCATTGTCATCTGGTGTTTTATAGGAAAAACTCAGAAATAATAAGAAATACCTGTTCACCCCAGGTGAACCCTTGGGGTTATTTACATGAGAATTAGTATGGACTTACTTACAGGGATGTGAGTGACTTAAAACGCATCTAGATGTGGATGCTGTATCAGTTAAATCTCATCCTCAGTTACCTTTCATTCCTTATATACTCCAGCAGTTGTATTGATAGCATGCAGCTTGGAGGGAGTCTTAGGTGAAGGTCTGGTGATCTTTTCCCTAAAAGGAAGTATTACTAGCCCTGTTACTATGAATAGAAACCACAGACTTAGCTTTCACTGCCGTGTTCATATTTCCTTGTCAGGAATGAAGTCTGAGGTGTTCTGTAAGTGACTTAGCAATCTCTCTTCCATGACCACCCATGGTCATGTCAGGTTCCAAGGAAATCACTTCAGGACAAAATCAACCAAATAGAATGTAGTGTGGTTTTCACGCTCCACGTGTATTGACCTAATTTTGAATAATTTGCCCCTCTCAGGGGAATTCAGAAGGAAAAATCAGAGGAAAACAGCCATGGCAAGGACAAGATGATTTTGTACTTGACCTCAGAAAGACTTGTTTTTTCCTCACAGAAACAAGAAATACTTTTATATCTTATACAGGCCCACAAAATGATTTCATCTAACACATATGCAGCCAGAAAAGGAGAGATTGTTGAAATCCAGCTGTGGCCTGACCTGGGTTATTCCACATGTGTAAAACCATTGTTTTCAGACTGTGTCTTATCCTGAAAGACTCCATTTTGTGAGTACTTTGTTCTCCACTCTGAGGATGAAGCTGACTATGTTTGAGTTGTCATGTAAACAGCACCTTCTGTCCAGCACCATCCACATGAAACAGAGTTAGAGGTGACTTATTCCTAGTTGTAGAAAAGGAGCTATTTTACAGGGTTTTGTTTAAAAAAGATTTATATATTTTATGTATGTGAGTACACTACAGCTATCTTCAGACACATCAGAATAGGGCATTAGATCCCATTACAGATGGTTGTGAGTCACCATGTGTTTGCTGGGAATTGAACTCAAGACCTATGGAAGAGCAGTCAGTGCTCTTATCCTCTGAGCCATTTCCAGCCGCTTTTAAAGATTTATTTATTTTATTGACATGGGTACACTATAGCTGTTTTCAGATGGACCAGAAGTGGGCATTGGATCCAATCACAGATGGTTGTGAACCACAATGTGGTTGCTCAGAATTGTACTCAGGACATTTGGAAGAGCAGTCAGTGCTCATAACCACTTCAGCCCCAGCTACTTATAGAATTTATCAGAGTGAATCTGGATTGCAGGAACACATAGGTGTATTATAAATTATATAAGGAAAATTAGAGGTGATCGGACATGCAGAACTGAGAAAATGATGCAACTCTCTCATCTGGGCCTTACATGGAGAGGAACACTTAACACTGGGATGACCTATTGACCTATCAGCTTATTATTGGGTATGCACATCAAGGGTTGATCAGGGAAAGACCCCTATCCATCCAAAGGGCTCCAGCTCAGTTCAGCCCACTACACTGTTGATGCAGCCGACTTGACTTGCTCTTAGCCTGCCTTCCAGTTTGCCTTTGGGACCACCCACTCATTCATCCACCCATCAACCCATTTGTTCATCTGAATCCGGTTCTGTCCTGCACATCACCAGGCTCCTGCGGCTCAGCACTGACCCTGAAGCCCGACTACGCAGTGGCCACAGCTGCTTCTCTCGCTGCTCCTACAGCTACATCCTTGACTTGGTGCGACATCAGTATCCTCTATTGCAACAGTTCTCAACCTGTGGGGAATAACTCCTTGGGTGGGTGGGTGGGGTATCGCATATCAGATATTTACACTACAATTCGTAACAGCAGCAAAATTACAGTTATGGAGTAGCAACAAAAATAATTTTATGGTTGGAGTCACCACAACATGAGGAGCTGTATTGAAGGGTTGCAGCATTAGAAAGGTCGAGAATCAGTGCTGTTTTTGCATTTCTATTGGTTCCTGTGCTCCTTGGGACTCCAGAAACCTCTCTGTGATGTATAATGTGTGATCTGGGGGTTCTTAACAGAAATTAATGTTAGTAAATAACCCAGGCTTGCCTCAGCCAGGACTGTCAAGGAAGGCGGAAGTCCTGGGAAACTGCTGCCAGAGAAAACACCGATCTTGTGAATTTACTGTTATCCAGTAAATCTGACGTTGTGGGAAGGCACAAGCGTGATCAGCATGCTCATTAAGTTTCTAACATATCACGCCCATAGCAGGGAAGCAGGGGAGGGAAGGACAGGAGGAGCAGAGAGGGAGGCCGGTGAGGGTGGGGAGAGGAAACGATGTATAAGATAAAAGGGTAAAGTTTCCAATAGAGCTTAAGGGAAAAGGGGAATTTGGGTATCTGTGCTCAAAACTTAAATAGGAATGGAAGTTGTTAGATTCGCCAGCAGGCTTTTCTCTATAGTAACCTGTTGAATTGTCATTTTGTGACTTATACCTACTGCTATAAACAAAAATCCACTAAGACTATGTTCTTAATTTTTTTTTCTTTTTTTTCCCCATATCAAGAATGTGAACTGAAGCTTCCACAGAAAAACCACATCTGTGATAATGGTTCTCTGAGACGAGAGGGCTGGAGAGATGACTCAGCAGGCAGGAGCATCTCTGCTTTCCCTGAAGACCTGACTGAGCTTTCCAGCTCCCAACAGCAGGTGCCCTCAACATCCTGTAAGCTCAGCTCCAGGGAAATATGATGTCCCTGGCCTCAGTGGGCATCCACACTCATATGCGCACTCCCACATGAGATATATGACATAATCAAGTTTATATTTTTTGAAAATATTAAAAATAAGAGTTCACAAGGCTAGTTGATTGATTCTAATTTCTGTGGTTATGGAATGTAGTTGGTCTGGAACAGCATTATCTTGGTCTTCTCTTTGCCATTGTTTTTTATTATCTACCTTTCTCTCCGACCTAATGTTCTCTCTCTCTCTCTCTCTCTCTCTCTCTCTCTCTCTCTCTCTCTCTCTCTCTCTCTCTTTTCTCTCTCTCTTCTCTCTCTCTTCTCTCTCTCTCTCTCTCTCTCTCTTCTCTCTCTCTCTCTCTCTCTCTTCTCTCTCTCTCTCTCTCTCTCTCTCTCTCTCTCTCTCTCCCTCCCTGTCTCTCTCTCCTGAAACAGGGTTTCTCTGTGTAGCCCTGGCTGTCCTAGACTCACTCTGTAGTCCAGGCTGGCCTTGAACTCAGAGCTTCGCCTGCCTCGGCCTCCCCAGTGCTGGGATTTCAGGCCTGCCACCACTGCCTGGCCTTGTGACTGTTAAGACAGGTCGATAAAAGATTTCCTTTTTGTGTTGTAACTCATCTATCTGATGTTCCCATGAATGTATTTTAAAAATAATTAGACTTAAGACATTCTTGGCCATTACTACAGAAAACTTCATGAAAGCATTCCCACATTAAAGTGACTTTTGGGGGTAATTGTAATCCACATTTCTGGGACGCGGGCACTTGTGTATAAAGTACCTCTTATTTAGTTTGTGATAAGAGCTAAGCTTTCCTCTGACAAGAGCATAACTAGATCTTAGATTAGGGAACTGCTAAAAGGGAGCTCCATTTTCAGAGTTGTTAAATTTATTCTTTCAGAATATGGCAAAAGAAAATAATACAATTAGAAATGATAGTGAAGTTTGAAAAAATACTGATCACTGTAGCTATTACTCCCTCAAAACATAAGGTTAACATAAGGTTAAAAGCAAAGCCAGGAAGTGGTGTCACGTGGCTTTAATCCCAGCACTTGGGAGGCAGAGGCAGGTGGATTTCTTGAGTTCGAGGCCAGCCTGGTCATTTCCAGGACAGCCAGGGCTACACAGAGAAACCACATATATATATATATATATATATATATATATATATATATAAGCAAAATAAAATAGATCATAAACAAAGAAGAAGACAACATGATTTTTTTTATTACCGTGTCTTTGGATAAAATTAGTTCTAGTCAAAAATATGGCAAAATGAACACTTATACCTTAGCACTTATTTATATTGTCCTGTGTTGTATATGTTTCAATGCTTTCTTGTTTGTTGTCTGGGTTAATACTATCTACTCCATTTTCATTTCGTGTCTGTCAAATACTTTAATGATTGCAATTCTTTCTGTAGTCTCATGATTAGTGTTCTGGCAACCCCCCCTTACTCCCCTTACAGACTAATAAAGAGAGTTCATAAATTATAAACCTTACTCATTTCAAATGTATGGTCCACTATCTTTTAGCATGTTCACAGAATTATTCAATAATTATCAATATCTAGTTTAAAAATTTTGTCCTCCAAAGAAACCTGATGTCCTAAAAATTATGTCCATCACACTCTGTCTGCAGTCATTGGCAATCATGTGGCTTCTCTCTGTAATTAGTTGGGAGATAAAGTGAGAAGGGAACTGAAAGGAAGCCATACAGGTTTCTAATACAGGGTTTCTTGAGATTTATTAGGGTGAAGTCCCCCAAGGGAGCATAGGATCTGGTCTAAGATGTACTCTCAGAGCCACCAGGAGGTTACAGAGGTGGCATATGTAGTCCCAAGCTTCTGTTGGTAATCAGCTTGGATTCCGGGGGAGGGGCATTCCATTCTGGTGTTTCAGGCCTGCATCAGTGACATCCAATAGGTAGGAGAAAGCCTTTAGGCACCATTGTGAACTCACTATACCAGAAACATAGACGGACACATTTGTGTATTTCCAGTCTCAGATTTTATTGAGTAATAATGCATTTACAAGCTACATCAATTTTTTCTTTCGGCTGCAATTTGCCAACTAGCCCCAATTTTCTTGATAGATGGCTATTGGAAAACGGTTTCTTTTTTCTCCAGTCTTAATAACTAATATTAACTCTTGGGCCACCACATCATACTCTCTCTTTCTTCTCTCTTTTTTTCTGTTTCTCTTTCTCTCTCCTCTCTGTCTCTCTGTCTCTCTCTGTGTATGTGTATGTATATATATATATATATATATATATATATATATATACACACATATATATGTGTATATATATGTGTGTGTGTATGTATCTATCTATATATGTGTGTGTGTGTGTGTGTGTGTGTGTGTGTGTGTGTAGTTTACTGAGTGACTACAAAAGAATTAAAGTATCTACAATAGAGTTCAAGGAGTTGCAAGAGGACTTTCTACACAGAGGCAGAGAGCTGATACAGATGCAGGAAAAGGCACTGAAGCTTGACAAGCTAATAACAAGCACAGTTGGAGAGCTGCTGGAGGCTGGGTTGCAGAGCCACAATGATGAGCTAGACTTCAGGGTTGAGCTGGGCTCCAGGGATGAGGTACAGGCCCTTGTCTGGATGGATAAATACAGGGATGGACAGTTGAATGGCAGTTCAAGTAGTGGAGACTGAGCTAAGTCCTGAGAACAGTTGACAGTTCACCTGAAGTCCATGTGAAGATGCTGCATCTTTCTCCAATCTTTGGTGAGTTTTGGAGTTACTGATACTGATAGTGTGTTTTTGTGTGTTTGTTTTTAATTACACACCAATTTAGAAAACCTAAATAGGAAGGGGCTGGGTCACATATCTCTGTGAACAGTAAAGCAATGAACAGAGCGCTTAGTATGTGTGCATTTGTACATTATATGTGTGCAGAAGTAATCATGTCTGCAACTTTACTGGGCATGAATTCTGACTACACACTGTA
Organism: Apodemus agrarius; assembly: GCA_964023405.1. NCBI lineage: Eukaryota > Metazoa > Chordata > Mammalia > Rodentia > Muridae > Apodemus > Apodemus agrarius. The sequence continues at coordinate 153,307,884 of OZ030005.1, forward strand.
ATTTATACATCACTATAGCATTTCTGTGAGGAAGGGACGTCATTAGCAGAACAGACAGCTCAGTGACAGAGGCCATTTCTGGCAGAACCAATAAGATTCAATTTCTAAATTCTGCAGTTCCGACAGCTTCAGTATTAGCAGAGGTCAGGGCTTTGCAGTCCTCCTTTGTCTGTACTCTCTTCATTTCAGCTTCAGGCACAGGATAGATTCTTGAGGGGTGAACTTCTGGGTGGAGGATCTACTACTCACAGACTCAGAGCCTTACCCTTGTTCCCTGCTGAGTCTTGTCACAGCCAGTGCCATGTATGGTTGCAGGTGTGTGTCCCCAGTCTGCTCTAGCAGTCCCCCACCTACCACCACCCACTTCCACTTTCCTATCTCATCTTTATGTGGTGTGTGTGTGTGTGTGTGTGTGTGTGTGTGTGTGTGTGTATTTTATGTATTTACTTATTCACTTTACATCTCAATATCAGGCCTTCCTCTCTACCCAGTGTGCCCTCAAGCAAGACTTGCCCTCACACAAGGCTTGCTTTGATTCTGCCTTCCCTCTCTGGGTGTTACATCCACCTCCACCACTACTACTACCCTTCTACCACTCCAACAACCAAGTCCCTGCTGGATTAGGCACATTCATATCCTCTCCCACTGAGGCCAGACAAGGCAGTCTATTTAGGGAGATTACAGGAAGACAGCAACAGGCCCAAGGACAGCCTCTACTCTAGTTGTTGGGGGACCTGTATGAATACTAAGCTGCTCATCTGTTACACAGGTGCAGGGGCTTAGGTCCAGCCTGCGCTCGATCATTGGTTGATGATTGAGTCTCTGAGAGCCTGCAAGGGTCCAGGTTAGTTGACTCTGTTGGTCTTCCTGTAGAGTCCCTGTCCTCTTTGGGTCCCTTAATCCTCCCAACTCTTTTGTATGACTCCCTGAGCTCCATCTAATGTTTGTCTCTGTATCGCTTTCCATTGATGGCTGGGTGGAGCCTCTCAGAGAACAGTTATGCTAGGTTTCTGTCTACAAGCATAACGGAATATTATTAATAGTGTCAGGGATTAGTTCTTGCCTATAGGATGGGTCTCAATTTGGGGCAGTCATTGCTTGGCCATTCCTCAGGCTCTGCTCCCTCTCTGTCCCTTATAGGTAGGACTCATTTTGGGTATAGGTTTTGTGGGTGGCTTGCTGCCCTTATGCCTTCACTGGGAGACCTGCCTGGCTACAGGGAATGGGCACATCAGGAGCCATATCCCCAACTTTTAGGACTCTCATCTAGCATCACCCCCATAGAGCCTCTGGGGCCTCTCCTCACTCCAGGTCCCTGGCATGTCCTAGAAACTGCCCTCCTTCTTTCTCCTCTGCTCTCCCTACATATGATCTCCCCATCCCTCTCTGCCCCATTCCCCTGCCCATCCTCTCTTCCATTCAGTTCCCTCCTTCCATTGACTTCCAATATCTGTTTTGTTTCCCCCCTGAGAAATTTTAGCCATCTTCCCTTGGGCCCTCCTTGTTATTTAGCTTCATTGGATCTGTTGATTACAGCATTGCTATCCTATACTTTATGTCTAATATCCACTTATAAGTGAGTAGTACATACCATGAATGTCCTTTTGAGTCTGGGTGACCTTACTCAGGATGATATTTTCTAGTTCAATTCCATTTGCCTGTGAAATTC